>JAVLUX010000013.1:25387500-25650000 GCA_032164185.1 Moxostoma hubbsi
CTTCAAATTTGGGGGGAGTTATTATGGGTAAAATGTGTGGAGGGGGCGCTGACTCAGGGCAAATGATCAAGGATTTTTCTCATTAACTGAAGAAGATACCTCAACCTAAGACAGTTTAGAAAACTGCAACGAGGGAGCAATATTTCATATTTTTCTATAACCTTGATGATTGGAATGTGAAATAATAGTGCAATATGTTCAGTCCAATCAACGATCTTTTAGTAAATTATCTTTTGTTCTATAAATAATTTATGTAAAATAAATAAATAAAAAATAACAGTTTTTTTACACTGTTGAACCCCCCCTCCCCCTCAGACACAAGTTTAACTACATTATACTTATAGAAATGTACTGGTTTATGAGTATCATCAAGAAAAATGCAAATAATGTGCTTCAAAATTAGACTAGATGGGGAAAGTGCATTTTATGTTTTTTGTTCATATAGGTTCATTTATGTTCATATTTTTATTTGAAATACATTTTTATTTGAACACAGCTTACCCCTAGCATTAGGCCAAGTGGTAAAGTGGCCACTTTTGTTCTTTTTCTTTTTTTTTAGAAGTTACATTTCTATGACTCTATTATATTTCTTTCTTTTATAAATTCAGTTTATAGAAGACACACTGAAATACTACTTTCTCCTTGAGCATAGAGGACAACGTAAGTAGCACAGCTTGCCTCACTCTCCACTAAAATATTTGTGAAAAGTCCGCCTGGAAAACCATGCCACCAAATGATTGCACAAGAAGCAAAATTAAATTAGATTGCACAAAAAGGCAATTTGTGTAGACAGACAGTTCTTTGGAACTGCACAAAGATTCAGAATGCACAAAGATTCAAACTCATTCTCCCTTATTGAACCAAGGCCACAGCTAATTGCAAACATCAGATCTCAGAGGGCATTAGATTGAATCCTCAGATATTCCAAAAGGGATTCCAAGGACATTTTAGACTCCACTCACCTCCTGCTCCAGACTTAGTGAAATATTCCTGGCACAACAGTTAATCAATGGTAAATGCTTCTGTTGAAGCAATCAATTCGTTAAAAATCTGTTGACGTCATCATTTATTTGATCTTAATTTATTGAGATTAATTATATTTTTAATTGTTTTTTACAGCATAATTCCTGTTAAAGAAGTATACTACCCTTGATTCTGAGGGGGGAAATCCACCAATCAGAGAATCGCAGCAAACGAACCAAGGCACGCAAGGTCTGTAGCAACAGAACAACTATTATATTAATACTGTATAGTAGGGTGAATTAAATGGATGGTTCACTCAAAAATGAAAATTCTGTCATCTTTTGCTCACCCTAATGTTGTTCTAAACCTGAAAGATATTACTTTCTTCTGTGAACACAAAAATAGTTGTTAGGCAGAATGACAGCCACCAGTCAGCATTCACAGAGGGACTCAGAGGGACATGTCTCGTTAACTGCCCCACTGGCTCAAGTTCCTGCTGAGTTAATAGTCCTGACTCTTCAACAACATCAAGCATGTTTCATATTATCAGTGGTACTGGCAGTGACCAATGAGCTTCTTCTCACACTGATGAATTAACAAGACATTGTCATGGTCAGAGCAGAATAGTCTGTATTTACGGGATGTAATTTATCTCTCACTGAAACTTCACTAACGATCTTTGACAGTAAAGTCCAAAAGGACAAAAAACTAAACAACGCACACATACAGAAGTAAAAGTCATGAATTTCATCCTAATTCAGCATCTTACATTTTTTTATGTTTGCATGGTGCTTCTGTTATTATTTCAGTGAGCTTCACATTTATTAGCAGCCAAAATTGGGCATTGCAGTATGTGACAGTGAAGAGAGAAATGTAAGAAGTAGTCATTTAATCTGTCACCCTTTTCCATTCCTAATTTGTGAGAGTGACAGACCACTGACAGAGGAGGGTAAGATTTCCGCAAAAACAGCCAGTAGGTGTGAGTTCCCTTGCCGTCATCCTGTTGTTTTGAGCTGACTAATGTGATGCAAGCTTTGTGCACAAAACACCAACGCAATGTGATCAGAGCTTAGATGTCTCAGCTCACCCTAATTCAACCTAATTCAACATATGTTTATATAATGAACCAATGTGTTAATTAGGTGAAAATGCAATACAAGTATAGCAATTACATATACACAGCTAAAATTAAGATTCAAAATTCAAGATACCATTCATGATATAGCTGTTATAGAATGTACACAAAAATCTGAGAGCTGTGTAGTGCTCTTAGCATCAGTAAATAACAGTATAAGCAGACTCTCGTTCCAACAAATGCTATTGCAACAGATACTTTACAAATTTCAGGAATTCAGCATAAATATGTTATAATAAAGGTACTGTAAATCTGCTACAATACAGTGCAACAGTGCCCAGCCAGAAAGTATTTTATAAAAGTAATATAAGCCATGAACCAAAATAATTAGCTCCATTGGTGAATCACAATATTACATACTTTGATTTGAAGCAAAAAAGAAGGCTATTTGAAAATCAGACAAAAAGACTATAAAGTAAACAAACTTTGTAGCATAACATAATCAAATTAAAAAAGATTTTATTTTTTAATTAAGAAAAAGATCAAACATATAAATAAATATTTACTGCAAAATATTCAGAAATATAAAGTGGTTTAAAGGGTGTAGATAGACCCTACCCAGTTTGTTTGCCCTAATTCTCTGATTGGTGGATTTACCCCCCACCCCCAATATGTTGGAAAAAAACACAGACTGATGGCTTCAGCAGAAGCATATACCATTGATTAACAACCACAGAGCTCACAGTAGGTCTGTCTATAAAGGTTTATAAGTTATTGTTAATATTCAATGAATCATTTTTTATTTATTTTTTTAAATGTGAAAGAAAAAGAATGTGATTTTTGCTTCCATACCTGACTATTGCACTCTATTGTGGTGAGGTGGTGGTTTCATCACCAATGGAGACTGACAGGTTTGTATTTACCAGTGGCAAATGGTGGTATGGCCGTATTCTGATTTAACTGAAATCAATTCAATTAAATTTCCTTGAAGAACCTTAAGTCAGAAAATAGAAAATAGAAATACAGTCTTCTTTAGCATGGTTGATAGTGTTTCAATTAAAAAATTTAAGAAAAAAGCCCTTCACCCTGGTGCAATGATCACACTCGTGCTCTCAAGTGAGCAACTCAGAAAATGGAGTGCAAGTGGAAAATACAAAATTAGAGGTATTTTGTGGTGCATGGAAGGATTGTGTCTTTAGCTACAGACAGGTCAGCATATTTGAGCAAACTCATAGAAAATAACCTCAACAATACAAGGTGTTTATTCAGTACTGTGGATGAATTGGTTAGGAATAAAGCCTTGACGGAACCAGATATTCCATCACAGCACAATAGTAATGTTGGGCCTCATGTGCACAAATAGGAGACAAAGGCAGGCCTACACACAGTCATAAAGCCTGATTACACAGAAAATGGTGCCAAAATCAAACAAAGGGTGTCAGACTAAAGATCCCATAAAGCCTTGCTCACTTTACACATAGGTGTGAAATTCTGAAGGATTGAACTCTCAACCATGATGTCATCGAGAGTATAAAAGGAGATTCCTCCTAAGCTTGCTTCCAGCAACAGTATGCGCCATGTCTAGTTGCAGCCCTGCTACTCCCAGGTGTAGCCTCGTTGCCCAAGGAAGTAACGTACATACCTAAGCTTCTTGATGCACCTCACTGATCTCTGATCAATTAATTGCCAACAAAAGCCTTCATCGGCCAACTAACAAAGGACAATTCATCTATTGCACTGATTGAAGTCAAACAACATATGAACACACGTTCTACCCACGTCCTCATGTGATTCAAGTAAGAAGTTTACATCTGGGCAGAGATAGAATATTATAGTGTGTTATACTTGCGTATCAACGTTATTGCTTGAACAGTTTATGGACCACAGATTCCGCTCATTGCTGCTAATAATACTCAAGGTAATACAGTAACTTACTGTTACCATGAATATTATTTGCTGTGTTGTTGTCCAACCATGTTGGGCTGTTTGTGTATTTACGGCATTGAGTGTGAGTCCGGCGGAATGAGTTTATTCATTAATGAGCCAATGACCACAGCGGAAGGATTGCGAGCTGATCACCGCGTCTCTGAGTGATAAAACTAATGATTGCCAACTCTCCCACAATCACTAAACTGAATTTGGTGCCATTACCCTGTACTCGATCTCTCCTACTACACACATGACACAACCCTCACAAACATACCCACACACACATTTAGCAAACAGATAACTTGTTAATAGAGCCCAGCTTTGTCCCTAAGTTATCATACCAGCAGAGACACACGTTAAATGGGCAGACACCATTAACCAGTCTATCCGCCCACATTTGTGGCAACATTCTCTGGCTGGAAACCTCGCGTGACGTACTCTCCACGAGAGCAACGCTCGCTATTTTGTGCACTCCTTCTCTCCTATATATGCACGCACACACACACAGGCGCACACACGCACGCATACACACACACACACCGCACACACACGCACACACACACACACACACTACCCTCCTCTCATGTATTATAGGCTTATCTACTACCATATCTTATCATGTTACTGTTTAGTTTGTAGTTGGAAGTCGTAAGTTTAGCGACTGCATTGTATTGATTATTAATTGATATTACTCCATTAATAAACTTTGTTATACTTTAAAGAGAAGTGTTTTGGTATTGTTCTGCATGCACCTGTGCCAAGGGCTGGCAGAGGATGTCAGTGCTCGGATTCAAGCCTTCATTGTTTTCCTTTTGATTGTCAATGTTCTACAGACGTCGACATTCCTGAGAGAACAGTCCTATATTGAGGCTACTATACTGTCTGGTTATTAGTCCCTGATTCCAGAATGGTGCCGCAGCAATATTAATCCTTTTTAATATTCTAATTATCTTTGATAATTGTTAATTTGAAGTATTAATAAGATAATGTTGATTCTAATCAATGTTCTATTGATTTTAATAATTAATTGTTGTATTTAATCATTATTAACATTCTATTGACTTTGATAATCGTCTTAGTTACGTATGTAACCTCCGTTCCCTGATGGAGGGAACGAGACGTCGTGTCGAAGAAGTGACACTAGCGGTCTCTCTTGAGCGCCGAAAGATGCCTCTGATCTATGAAAAAAGGCCAATGAGAGATGGCGAACAGTATTTGCATACCCCGCCCCCGGACATACGGGTATAAAGGCGAGGGAAATACGCTCGTTCATTCAGGATTTTTCTGAGGAGCCGGGAGTGTTCCGGGCACCTCAGTGGCTCGGCTCAGCGACGTGGCCGGTGAGACGTGACGTCTCGTTCCCTCCATCAGGGAACGGAGGTTACATACGTAACCGAGACGTTCCCCGTCTGTCGCTCACTTCGACGTCGTGTCGAAGAAGCGACACTAGGGGTCCACTTCAAAACTCGCCATGCACTGAGCCGTGTACGTGTACTGCTGACACAGAAGCGGGCAGGTATCCTACGTGCACAAGCAACCAACTGTGTTCAGGCTGCACGTACTCTTCCCCAATGCCCCAAAAAAAGTCGTCAGAATCCTTTTGGTTACCCTAGGGGGGAACAAGGTGACGCTCCCAACTAGGGAACGGGCCAAGCCTGGCTGGGCCTCTTTTCACTCTATGTTTTCTCGGCATAGAGCAAGAGCAGCCGGGGCCTTTACCGCATCGAGGGAAGGGGGTCTTACCCGAATTCCTATTCTTTCAGGGGGAAAAGACCCGGCGGAGGCCACACCCACCCGAAAGGGGAGGTAGAGGTGGCAAAATACATCACATATCTTGGGTCACATGTGGGAAGAATGACTCAAAGAGGGGGGAGTTGCTACAACATGGCGACCGAAGGCAGTGAAGGACTGCCTAAGGGAGACGCGGGTCAGCTCGTAAGGTGACCGTACCGCGGAAGTACACACAGGAGGAGTCCGCGTAGGAGGCCTAAACTGTGGACACCTATTCCAGTAGAGGTAGCCTGGGGTACCCGTAGTGGACTGGGCCGGCAAGTTCCTCCGCTGAACTGTTGCGGACCCAAAAAGGGCTAGGGAGGAATCGACCAGGAGCCTAAAAAGGGTCTCCTGGGAAGAAGGCACACTGTTCTACCTCGACAGAGGGAAAGGGCGCTGGACACAAGCGATTCACCCGGTCAGACCGTGGACGTGTACTGAGTTCTATGGGCTCGGACCTTAGAAAACACGGGACGAGACTGACTCAACCCTGAGATTGTAAAATCTCGCAAAGGTATTAGGTGTTGCCCAGCCCGCAGCTCTGCAGATGTCTGCTAGGGAGGTGCCCCTAGCCAGTGCCCATGAGGACGCCACACTCCTAGTGGAGTGGGCTCGGACCCGTAGAGGGGGGGGCACGGCCTGGGTGTGATAGGCCAACTGAATGGTGTCCACGACCCAGTGGGACAGCCTCTGTTTGGAGACAGCGTTCCCTTTCTGCTGTCCCCCGAAGCAGACAAAGAGCTGCTCAGAGCGCCTGAAGCTCTGGGTGCATTCCAGGTAGGTGCGCAAAGCACGTACCGGACACAGTAATGAGAGGGCTACCAGGTCTACCGCTGCGAACCAGTCTAGATGCCGGACGCAGGTTAAGATGTGCTTCTGCGTGAGCATTTTGAACGGGAGTTTGTACAACGCTCGGTTGAGAACTCGCAGGTCCAAAATTGGCCGTAAGCCGCCGCCTTTCTTGGGTACGATGAAGTAAGGGCTGTAGAAACCCTTCTTCATCTCAGTTGGAGGGACAGGCTCTATCGCGTCTTTGGTCAGAAGAGTAGCGATTTCCACAGAGACTGGGCATGTTCGCCGTGTACTGCGGAAGAGCGGACGCCCATGAAGGGGGGCGGAGGCCTGGCAAACTGAATTGCGTAACCGAGTCGGATGGTCCGGGCCAGCCAGCGAGATGGGTTGGGAAGTGAAAGCCACGTGTCCAAGCTCTGCGCTAGGGGCCTCAAAGGGACAGTTAATTTTGATGTACCCGGTGGAGCTTCGCAGCGGGGCAGAGCAGGTAGGGCAGCGTTGGGCGGTGACAGGGCGACCCGCGGCTGGGGTGCTGAGAAAAGACTCAAAGCACTTACCTTGCTCCGCACACCTGGCAGGGGGCGGGTTAGTGACTGAGGAGGAGGTCCAGGGTAGGCGTCCTCTAGACTCGTCGGAACCGGCCGGCCGGGGAACAGTCGTGGGGCTGTAGACGGGTGGTCCGTGTCCAGGAAGCCGGGACTGTTGAGATCTGGAGGCAAAGTAACGTGAGAACTGCATTTACGGGCCAGGTGACCCAGAGACATAGGAAATAGCTCTATTATTGAGAATGTGGGTACTGCAACCCCATCTAAGGGGGGGCGGCAAATGAAATTGTTTAAGAACAAAAGATTCTCCTCCCGGAACGGAGCAGTCTTACCACCTCTGGAGCTAACGTCTGTGTCGCTGGGTCGTCCGTCTCAGGAGCACCTGGGAGCCTTACGGGTCCTCGAGGGGGTCCGAGCGACGGGGGGCGTCTGCTTCCTGCGGTGAGCTCGACGCTGGGGCTGAGAGCTGGGCCCGGGTTGAGGCAGAGCAGATTTCTTGGCCGCAGGGGGACGCCCTCGGCGAGCAGATGGGGCAGTGGCCTTGGCGGCAGGTTTGCGGCGAGGCAGGATGTGAGAGATGGCCTCCGTCTGCTTTTTCACCGTGGAGAACTGCTGGGCGAAGTCCTCGACGGTGTCGCCAAAGAGGCCAAGCTGGGAGACAGGGGCGTCGAGGAAGCGAACTTTGTCGGCCTCATGCATCTCGACCAGGTTGAGCCAAAGATGACATTCCTGGACCACAAGGGTGGCCATCGCCTGTCCGAGTGCCTGCGCGGTGACCTTCATGGCTCTGTGGGTGAGGTCGGTCGCTTAGCACAGTTCTTGCAGCACATCGGGGTCAGGGCTACCCTTGTGCAGATCCCTGAGCGCCTTGGCCTAGTGGACTTGCAGGATGGCCATGGCGTGCAAGGCGGTGGCGGCCTGTCCCGTGGCGCTGTAGGCTTTGGAGTTCAACGAGGGTGACGTCCTACAGGCCTTGGAAGGGGGTACAGGGTGCCCATGCCAGGTGGTAGGGTCACCGGGACAAAGATGGAGCACAACCGCCCTATCCACCTGGGGAATCGCCGTGTACCCGTGGGCCGCCCCGCCGTCGAGGGTAGCGAGAGCGGACGAGCAGGGCTTTTGACGAATGGAGAGTGGTGCTTTCCATTAAGACGTCAGCTCGTCATGCACCTCCGGGAAAAATGGGACCGGGGGGGGGAGCGTGGCTGTGAGCGGCACCCAGACCCCAGGAACCAGTCATCCAACCGAGAAGGGTGTGGGGAGGATGGAGGGTTCCAATCCAGCCCCACCCCGACGGCGGCCCGGGAAAGCATGTCGGACATCTGCGCATCAGCCTCAGCCTGGGTGTGCTGGCCCGAAGGCGGCAGCCCAGTGAAGGAGTCAGCGTCAGATGCCGCGCTGTCCGATGGAGCGGCGAGCTCATCCACCTCAAGCTCCAGAGGATAGGCAGACCGGCCCGGAGGCGAGTCGCCATTACCTCGAGGCTGGACGGAGGTCAACGAGCGTGTCGGGGGGCGGGTGGTCCAAGGGGGTGTACCCGGCGGAACCGCAACCGCTGCCTTCCCCAAATCGCCTCCATCGCCAACCGAATCGTCCTCAATCCAGTGGGAAGAAGGAGCGATACGGGGGGCGGCTGGAGTGGCGTGCTTTCTATTGAAGTAGCCGCGACCGCAACGTTGCCATGGTCATGTTCTCGCAGTGAGAACATGAACCATCCACAAACGCTGCCTCAGTGTGATCGGCGCCCAGACACACAAGACAGCGCCTGTGGCCGTCAGAAGCGGAGAGGACTCTACCGCATCCAGGAACTACACAGGGGTTGAATGGCATCTTTATAAAGACTCGTCTTGAAAAGGACGTTCAACACCACTGTGTATTGCTCTTTCAGAGAAATAAACTCTTTCATAGAGAAAATTGCTCTTTTTAATATAAACTCTTTTAACTTTGCACTGTCGAAGTGCCCAGGGGCAGACTGCATGCCGGCAGAGAAGAGAAAAGCCGCTGGAGTGCGCCGTAAATCCAACAGGAAAGCAGAGCGTTCAGAAGCAGGATCAGTTGTGATATTCGCAGCTGGCTGCATACACACAACCATCGGCTCCGCTTATACAGGATTTAGGCCCCATTACAGTACAGAGGCTGCGCTTATCAGAGTTACAAATTACTTGCTCTTATTATCTGATCGCGGCTGCATTTATCTTCTAGTGCTTTTAGATCATTGTGCTGCTATCGACACCATAGATCACAACATTGTCTTGAAAAGGCTTGAGAATAAGTTGGCATTTGTGGACTTGCATTATCATGGTTTAGATCCTATTTATCAGACCGCTACCACATTGTCTGTGTAAACAAGGAATGTAAAATCAAACAAAAGTAAGAAATGTAAAATCAGTTTTAGGGCCTCTGCTTATCTCCTTATATATGCTTCCCCTGGGAGATATCAGGAAACATGGAATAAGTTTACACTGTTATGCTGTCAATACCCTACATTATATTTCTTCAAAACACCACAAAATTTCACAATTCTCAAAATTTGCAGAGTGTATCAATGAAACGAAAGATTGGATGGCCAGAAATTTCCTTCTCGTCAATTCGGACAAAACAGAGGTACTAATTATTAACTCTAAAAATAAGCCGCTGAAATATAATTTGACTCTCGATGGATGTACTGTTAAATCGTCTTCTACAGCGAAGAACTATATTTGATACCAATCTGTCCTTAGAAAATACATTTCCAATGTTTGTAGAACAGCATTCTTCCACCTCAGAAATATTGCTAAACTATGACACATGCTGTCTGTTGCTGATGGCAAAAACGAATTAATGCATTCATGACCTCAAGACTAGATTATTGTAATGCATCACTGGGAGGATGTCAAGCAAGTACAATAAATAAACTTCAATTGGTTCAAATTGCAGCAGCCAAAGTGCTGACAAGAACAAAGAAATATGATCATATTATCCCCATTTTATCATCCTTACATTCAGGGCTGGACTGGTAATCTGACATACTGGGCATTTTCCAGGTGGGCCGACAAATTTTGGAGAACCGAGGGGTCTGGTGTGTAGGCCGCGAAATGGACAGAATTTGCCACGATAAGCTACACTCGTGGTCCAGGAGTGCCACCTCTGGCTGAACACGGTCGAGATGCATGGCCCGCGCCCCGCCTGCTCGCCGAGGGCATCCCCCTCGCGACGAGAAAGCAACAACAGGTAGCTCCGCAACCTGGGCCCAGCTCTCAGCCCCAGCGTCGAGCACCTCGCAACCCCCCCCCCCCCACACACACTCAACAACTTTTGGACCAGTTGCTATGTAAAATCCCGGGCCGATTTCTCTTCCCAGTCCAGCCCTGGTTACATTGGCTACCTGTTAAATGTAATATTAATTTTAATATTATGTTAACTACGTACAAAGCTTTGAATGGTCTTGAAAGACCGAAAAAAACCTCCAGTTCCTGACTACGCCACCACTCAATCCTCAGCCACCTGTGAAGAGGTCCATTGTGATGCCAGGCCTCCTGGCGAATGACAGCGGGCTCCTCCTCCTGGCAGATAGTAGCGGGCTCCTCCACCTTCAGCCGAACCACTCCAGTAACACCGGATCGATCGTCTCATTGGCATTGCGATCTTCCATCAGTGGCGAGGGCTCTCTGATGGCACGTCTTCCTCCAATCCCGGGTTTCGGCACCAGTGTGACAGACAAGCCTCTTGTTCATCAGAAAGGAGGAAGCAGGAACCTGCTTAACAGTTAATTGCTTTAGCCCACTACGCAACACCACAAATAATTTTGAGTCACATAGCGATCGGCTTTTCCAGTGGTCATAAAATAAAATAAAAAAAGCTCAATTTAAATAAAAAAATTACGACTGAAATGTAATATTCACTGTTATACTACTACTACTAATAAAAAATATATATTATATTTAAGCAAGATCTTAGATCTGTGAAGCAGAACTTATGACATATGACAAAAATAACTCTACTTTGTAACGGTGTATTTTAGATTGTGCTCTGAGGTTCTGATTAAAAGCACTTTATTTGATAAAAATAATGCAATTTCATGTTGAAAATTAATTGTTATACTTTGATTAAAGTTTTAATGATGTTATTTATTTAAACACCATTCAGATGAAAAAATGTAAATAAACTGTTGATATGCAGTAAATATGTAGAAAAAAAGAGATAACGGACTCAGTATCAGCAAGTACAAAAAAAAAGTTTCTGAACTCATTCTCAGTCTCAAAAAAATTGTATCTGGGCATCTCTAATATCCATAATTATACATAGCAATGACTGGCAACTTCATCAAAATGGTCAAGATTATGTTTCCAATAACAAATTATAGCAAAATTTGTAATTATTTTACTAAAACTTAAAAAGAACAATTTTGTAAAATACCCATAAATATCAGGTACCTTGGTGTTTTACCACATTTACCCCAATATGATAAAACTTTTAAACTTTGTCTAAGATAATATACACTCACCTAAAGGATTATTAGGAACACCATACTAATACTGTGTTTGACCCCCTTTCGCCTTCAGAACTGCCTTAATTCTACGTGGCATTGATTCAACAAGGTGCTGAAAGCATTCTTTAGAAATGTTGGCCCATACTGATAGGATAGCATCTTGCAGTTGATGGAGATTTGTGGGATGCACATCCAGGGCACGAAGCTCCCGTTCCACCACATCCCAAAGATGCTCTATTGGGTTGAGATCTGGTACTGTGGGGGCCATTTTAGTACAGTGAACTCATTGTTATGTTCAAGAAACCAATTTGAAATGATTCGAGCTTTGTGACATGGTGCATTATCCTGCTGGAAGTAGCCATCAGAGGATGGGTACATGGTGGCCATAAAGGGATGGACATGGTCAGAAACAATGCTCAGGTAGGCCGTGGCATTTAAACGATGCCCAATTGGCACTAAGGGGCCTAAAGTGTGCCAAGAAAACATCCCCCACACCATTACACCACCACCACCACCAGCCTGCACAGTGGTAACAAGGCATGATGGATCCATGTTCTCATTCTGTTTACGCCAAATTCTGACTCTACCATCTGAATGTCTCAACAGAAATCGAGACTCATCAGACCAGGCAACATGTCCAATTTTGGTGAGCTCTTGCAAATTGTAGCCTCTTTTTCCTATTTGTAGTGGAGATGAGTGGTACCCGGTGGGGTCTTCTGCTGTTGTAGCCCATCCGCCTCAAGGTTGTGCGTGTTGTGGCTTCACAATGGTTTGCTGCATACCTCGGTTGTAACGAGTGGTTATTTCAGTCAAAGTTGCTCTTCTATCAGCTTGAATCAGTCGGCCCATTCTCCTCTGACCTCTAGCATCAACAAGGCATTTTCGCCCACAGGACTGCCGCATACTGGATGTTTTTCCCTTTTCACACCATGCTTTGTAAACCCTAGAAATGGTTGTGCATGAAAATCCCAGTAACTGAGCAGATTGTGAAATACTCAGACCGGCCCGTCTGGCACCAACAACCATGCCACGCTCAAAATTGCTTAAATCACCTTTCTTTCCCATTCTGACATTCAGTTTGGAGTTCAGGAGATTGTCTTGACCAGGACCACACCCCTAAATGCATTGAAGCAACTGCCATGTGATTGGTTGATTAGATTGTAGAAATTGAACAGGTGTTTCTAATAATCCTTTAGGCGAGTGTATATTGTACAGTACAATATTAAATTCTCATTTTATTAATAGGTTAAATATGAATATGAAAATACTTTCTACATTTTATTTTCTTTATGATACCTGTCCAGCCATCTTCAAGTTGATTTTTCTCTCTCAGTTCAGCTAACTGTAGATGCAGTAAAACATTACTCAACCTAACTCCCCTGCAGAAGCCAAAATCTCTCAAATATTTATTACTACTTTTTTACACATCCATCTACAGTAAAACAAAGCAAGTAAAAATCCTTTGTGACCCAATAGGAACAATTCATACTTCAAGACCTACCCAAAAATTCTCCCTCCTTTTCAAAAGTACCTGAGGAATTCTTACATGAAATTGAATATAGGCTACTGCAACACAAAGTGAAACTCTTTGCACTGCAGCATTACTTATGCTGTATATTAACTGCAGTACTGTACATTTGTAACCTGCTAAACACCCACCTGTCCATTTCTTTTTAATGGTCTTTCTAATGTGGTTCAATGTTTTGCATAGTTGAGTCGGCTGGGGCTGGGCTTAGGTGGTAGAGCGGGTTGGTTACTAATCACAGAATTTGTGGTTCGATTCCCGGCCCACGTGACCCCACATGCGAATTGTCCTTGGGCAAGACACTGAACCCCAAGTTGCTCCCAATGGCAGGCTAGCGCCTTGCATGGCAGCTCTGCCGTCATTGCTGTGTGAGTGTGTGTGTGAATGGGTGAATGATTCACAGTGTAAAGCACTTTGAAAACCGCTAAGGTTAAAAAAAACACTATATAAGAGCAGAAAATTTACCACTTTAAAATAGTGCTATCAGGTAATATTTGAGTACAGTTTTGTACAGCAGTGTTGTAATAAGGCTTAAAAATATGCTGTTTGATGATGTGATTCTTCATAATACCCAAATTCACACACAAAATAATTTAAATATATAATAAATGACACTGACAAGGCAAAATCAATACATACATGATTTGTATACAAGCATTCTTCATAAATATATAACCCACAATAACAAACTGTAGTGTTTGTGAGGGTAACATGCCCAAGATATCTGTAATGTCATACACAGGCCCTGTCCCAAAAGGCAACCTCCATCTTAGCGGGAATTCCTCTGAGTGCAGACTTTGGTGATGTAAGCAGACTGATGGGGTGCTAGTCAGAAAGTCCATGAGGGGGCAAGAGTGGTTAACCTGTGCATTTGGGACAGACTTCAATCAAATGACACATTTTTAATATTTATAGTTTTTATATTCATGGAGTTTTACAAATTATTATTTGAAAAAGCCATGACATTGATAGATAGGGAAAAGGAACACACTTTAAACTCACTATTGAATATTTGTTTTTATTAAATAATTTCAAGCAACACACTGACCAAAAAGCATTGGATAATTTAATCCAGAACCTCTTAAAAACGAAGTTCACATATAACTATATCAACAAAAACCCATAGTTTTAAAGCTTTAGGAGACAAATAAACATGATTCAGACACATTAATGGATACAGGCAGGTGCTTAGAACACTCTAAAATGTGTAGAAAGAACATACCACCATATATTAGCAAAACTAGTTATAAAATCCACACAGCCACACATCTGCAGGTATAAATATAACTGCAAGACCAAATGTTGCTATATCAATATAGTGAATCTTATAGTGAACAAGCTACAGCCATGTGCATTAAATTATTCTCTCCTGTCTTAATTTTTTAGAGACAATAATTCTAAACTCCTCTTTGAAACAACAATAGCAAAGGTTTAATGCTATGTTACTTACTTTTATGAATGTAAAACCTCCCCCAGAAAAACTATTCAATAAATTGAATAGGAGTAATTCCAAATCTCTGGAAAATTTAATAAAATTACGTTTTGAACCAGTTCTACACATCAGACTTAAAATAGTTTCTAAATCCACATAATAAGCAAGTGATCTGCCATTGACAATCAGTAAAAAACAATTATTAAAATACATCTTAAAACTGTGTTTGATCATCACCTCTTCCGCCATGTTTTTTCCTCCAGCTCAGAAACTTCAGTCTGCTGTGATTGGTTGAAAGGATCAGCAGCGGGGACTGTTGTGTAAGAGTCCACCGTGGAGCCAAGGAGCCTGCACTGATGCCAGCTCAGTCGAAGGGTGCATTGAAGGAGCAAATGGGGGCGTTCGCAAGCACCCCTCGGAGTGCTAAAATGTAAAATGGGACACCCTACGGTCTTGTGGACTACGTGGGAATGCCCATATGATGGCCACATGACTAAAAGTCCACATCAAGTGTACCATTTGGGACAGGGCAACAGTTCCAAGTCAAGTATTGCCTATAGTGTATGAACATTGTGAAGAACCAGTAATTGCACTGTGTACAGTGAGATACCACCTAAGCTTTTGTTTAATGGCTGAGTTGGGTTCAACTGTTTGCAGAGCACATGATGGTAGTTTTCACTGCTGTGGTGTCAGATATGATAAATGTTAAACACAGCCACTGGCACTTGATAAACTGGTCCTCTTTAAATAAAAGAATAAAGAAAAAGGCAAATTTATCTCTAGTCTCAATATACAGATACTGCAGCACCGCAATGGTATCAATTAAGTTTGCATCTGTATTATGAGTTCTTACTGGCACTTGAGATTTAGGCTTAATGACTGATTTACTAAGCACAAACTATCCTCTTCTACCCACTCAGTCTTATATAAGCAACAGATACACTTTCCTGTAAGTTGCTTTGGTAAGAAAATGTTTGCATTTTCATTTATCTGTTTGCAATGCTGGTAATTTAAAACTGTAGTGGAAAAATAAACTCTTTTGTACTCATTTATCAAAATTGTTTGAATAGGAAGGAGAAAGGGTCTCATTCGCCAACTAAACACACACTGTAAAAACATTTCTGTAATTTTAATGTTAAAAGACTGTAAAAACCCTACAGAATAAAAAGTTAATTGATTAACTAGTATTAATGGTAAAATATACAGTAATTTATTTAAATATATTTAAAATGACTACACAAAAGACAATAAAATTTTGTAAAAATTAAATGTTTTAGATGTAAAAAGTATGATTTTCCTGTATAATTAAAGGTACAATCTTACATTGTGTAACAGGAGAGTACATGTACTTTTTACAGTAAATTATTGTCCCACAATAACCTGCATGACCCTTCATATTTCATTATATTTTATGGGAATAGTAGTTATGTTTCTTCTTATTTTTAATATCAGTTTTGTACATTTGGGTGTTCTGTTTAATATTTAATAAAGTTAATGTTTCACATGTGTTACCCTGATGGTGTTTAGTGTTTGTGTGAGTGACACTGGGTTTCACTGGGACTCTTTATATGTTTATTGATCATTGCTTCTGGAAGAACCACTATTGGTGAAATTCATGTCATCGTGTGCACTTCTGTGTATTTTACAGTGATTAACAATACCTTATAAAGTAAAAAGTAGGTTTTTACAGTTTCAGAAGGTTAATATCAAACTGATATTTAACTGTAAATGTATTTTTTTTTTTTTTACAGTGCCAGCATGATAATGTAAATAACAACAGTTTTAAACTGTAAAATTAACAAGTTGTTCTGTAAAGTTGTTCACATTTTTACTGTATTTGTTACATAATAATTCTGGCAACCACAGCTACCAATTGTTGTTGTAAAAACAAGATTTTTGTTTTTTACAGTGCACGTATCTGTGCACTTACTATGTTCACACTTATATTTTTAAAAATGTAATAGAAATTATTTTTTAGAATAAACTCAAAAACAATTTTGTTTTTAAATATTATACATATTTGAAAAACATTTTGTCTCCTAAATTAAAGTCAGGTGGAGTAGGTAGCAATTCTGTTGTCATGAGACTTAAAAAACATGAAAACTGAAAGGACCCTTTTAGATTCTCATGGCTATGAGTGTGCAGTAAAAATTTTTTTATAAAAGACATCAGATATTTAGATGATATTTTTATGAAAAGGGATATATTGCTCAGGTCAACTCTAACAAAACTTCTTGATATATGTGACTCAAAATAATTCTATCTTTTTTTTTTTTTTACAACACATGCAAAATATTTATACTTTGTTTTTATTCTTAAGAAATTCTTTTTTTCTTTTAAAGGGATAATACTGTCACATAATTCTTGTGCTTTCCGCAAGGACTCTTATTTTGAAAGTGTTTTGTAATTTGTGTCATGTCTGGTTATCTGGTTTCCCTACAGATTGTTCCCAGCTGTGTCTTGTTTAGGCATTTACCCTTGTGTATACATAGCCCACATGTTTACCTCATTTCTGGTCAGTTCTTATCTGTGTGAAGGCTGTTTGTTTTTTTTCTTATGCCTATGTTTTCAGTTTTCTTTGAACATTGTGAGTTTTCATTAAATACCTTGCATATAGATCCACGTCTCTTGCCTTGTTTTCTATATGCCATGACAGAAGAACTGATCCAAAATGGATCTAGCAGGTATTCAACTTTTGTGGTGACATGTGGCAAATACATCACGTGGGTTGTGAAGCCGCACATGGGAACAGCGCGGTGGTAGGTCCTACCTGATGAGGGAGGTGCTCTATAAACACTGCGACCGGGGGCGGTGGGACTGCCCAAGGGAGACGTGGGTTCACCAACAGGGGGACCGTACCACGGAAAATACATCAAAGAGAGTTGCCGCGCGAGGATGCCACACTTCTCGTCGAGTGTGCTCGAACCCGCAAGGGGGCATGTACGGCCTGGGTCTGGTAAGCCAGAGAGATGGCGTCAATGACCCAGTGAGGTAACCTCTGTGACAAAGAGCTGCTCAGAACATCTAAAGCTCTGCGTGCGGTCCAAGTAGTTATGCAAAGCATGTACCGGACACAGCAACGAAATGTCTGGGTCTGCCTCCTCCCAGGGCAGCTTGCTTGCAGGTTCACGACCTGATCCCTGAAGGGGGACGTAGGAACCTTTGGCACGTATCCCAGTCGCGGCCTCAGGATAACGTGAGTATGTGCCGGACCGAACTCCAGGCAGGTGTCGCTGACAGAGAACGCTTGCAGGTCCCCAACCCTCTTGATGGAAGCTAGCACTATCAGGAGGGCCGTCTTCAGGGAGAGGGCCTAGACCTCAACTGAGTCAAGTGGCTTGAAGGGGGGTCTCTGAAGGCCCGAGAGGACCACTGAGAAATCAGTGGCTTGGCCAGGGAGGGTTCAGTCTCCGGGCACCTCTAAGGAACATGATAATCAAGTCGTGCATACCCAAGGACTTGCCATCCACTGCGTCGTGGTGGGCCACGATAGCGGCTACATAAACCAAGGAGGAGGGGGACAGCCTCCCCTCCAGCCTCTCTTGCAGGAATGAAAGCACTGACCGAACTGCGCATCTCTGCGGGCCTTCGGTTCGGGAAGAACACAAATTTGCAAACTTCAGGGCATAAAGTTGCCTGGTGGAGGGAGCTTTGGCTTGGTTGATCGTGTCTACGACTGCAGGTGGTAGATCACTCAGATCTTAAGTGTTCCATCCAGGGGCCAGATGTGGAGGTTCCAGAGGTCTGAGCACGTGTGCCAGAGGGTGCACCGTCCCTGAGAAAGAAGGTCCTTCCTCAGGGGAAATTTCCAGGGAGGTGCTGTCGCGAGGGGCGTGAGATCCGAGAACCAAGTCCAGGTGGTCCAGGTCCAAGATTGGTCGCAACCCACTGCCTTTCTTGGGTACGATGAAGTTAGGGCTGTAGAAATCCTTCATCATCTCGATTGGAGGAACGGGCTCTATCGCATCCGTGAGAAACAGAGTCGTGATCTCTGCCTGTAAAGTGCTGACTTTTTGCCACGTAGGGAGCAAAAAAAATAACAGATAATTCTGCTTGACGTTGCGTTTGTGCTTAGATTAAATTTCATCCTCATCTTGGAGAAACAGTACACCATTTTGTTTTTACACTTTCTTTGTCATTTCTGACTTTGTTGTACTTTATTGTCATGCAATAACAAACAGACATAGTGGTTGATGTATGTTGTCATGAAACAGAGACCCTCCCCTCTAAATGCAAACACGCGTGGTCACAAGAGACACATTTAAGTGACCAGGGGCCAGATTCACGAAACGTTCTTAAGAAAATTCTTCTTAACTACCATTTTCTTCTTAATTTCTAACTTAAGAACAATTATTTTGTATTCCTGAAAAAACTTAAGATAGGTCTTAACTTTTGAAAAAAAAAAAATAAGCAGCATTCAGATTCAATAACTTTTCAGAAATTGCACTTAGGAACATTCTTACAAACTTCTTAAAATGTATCCTTAGAACTTTCTCCATTTTTTCCTTAAGAACATTTTCGTGAATCTAGCCCAAGGTGTAAACAGCCATGTGTCTCTCCTGTCTTCATGTGATCGAATCACCCGAAACGCATCTTAAAAGTGGAAACGGGGCCTAAGTCACTCAAAACTCTAAGGCCCCATTTCCAGCTGGTATTTAGATGCGTTTTAATCACAAAAAATTTTAAAACCCATTTAGAACTTGTATTTAGGGCTGATCACATGTGATTGGATCACCCAAACCGCATTTTAATATAAGGTGGAAATGGGGCCTATGTGTTGAAAACATTCTACCAGTGTAAGTCAATGGACATTTTAAAACTTGTAAATCTTAAATTTCTTAAAAAGTATAAAGTTACAAAAACAAAAAACAGATAACATAAACTACAGAAATTCTCTACAAAACAAAGTTTGAATGGAGTAACCAGAATGTTTGAGTACTATCAATATTGTACTGCCTTAAAAGCATTGTGAGAAGACAATCACACAGGTAAATATAATAACATTAGACACTGGTGTACACAATGAAAATGTAGCACAATATAGTGCCAATTCTTTTGGGAATTTAAATTGTTAATCAACAAACTTAATAAAGAATGTTTTACTCTGATTCCTTAATATGGTCAATTCCTTTAGGTCTCGGTTAAAGCAGTTTGTGAAAGAGAAATCTATTTATTAGCTAAATTGATATATTTATTACATATATGGTTCTCTTTTTATCAGAAAAATCTTACACAAATTATTAAGAGCCTTATTGACCTGATTCTACCCAGGCCTGTAATTTAGTTTAATCTGGGAGTTGAGCTGCTTTTGAGGTTGAGGAAAAAGGATTTTACAAGGGAACATCATCGAATTGAAAGTGCTGCTTGTGTTGATTACTGAAATAAAAGATGCTCTGGGATTTAGTTGTCAGTTCTCATGTAAAATATTACTACGTCACAGCCAAACAAAGAACAGTCTCATTTCATACTTGATGTGTTTCCAGGCTTGTTTTGGGATATTTATGTATTTAGTGCCAACGTTTTAAGCATTTATTTTATGTATATCTTAAAAATATGTTAAATTACATGTCAGAATTTTTAGAAATGTACCAGCTTCCATGGCACAGAGAATATAATTTTTTTTTAGGTTCATGATGAGACGAATGCAATACTATAATGTCACAGGAAAGCATGTCAGTAATCCTGTCAGGGCAGCTGGCAAAGAGGAGGAACAGAAGATAATGCTTTTCTGTCTCATTTTCCTGGGTATTTATAAGACGTTATACAGAAACGTTTAAATGTGACTGTCTGAAAATGTAGAATGTGCACTCTGTTGGATCAAAATGAAATCTTGTTGAACCCAATACCTTAAAAATGTTAAATGTTACCTAAACATAAATTCATAAAATAATAATATTTTGTGCATGGAAACATAAATGCAGAGGTTGTTCATTATATTCCCTCATTTTATAACCCCCTTAATTACAAATAATGGTAAAAGTGCAACCACAATTGTTATCTAAATCAACCCCACTTTGAACATTTACATTTACTGAAAATTAAAGTGACTAGAGTACTTAGTCTTAGTTTCTAAGTCCTCCTTTTTGCTCTAAACCCTACTAAATCTGCACAGATACCCTACACCAGACACATTGATGCCAAGCATCCAAAAAAAACTTCAAGCCTGTCAAGGTCAGAAAAAAGTTGTCAGGGAATTGGTCAAATTAAATGTAAAGGCCACTGAAGCTTCATATCACATTGCGCTGAGTATTGCCAAGGTGAACAAGGCACATAACATCGGAGAGACATTGATTCTGGCATCATCATGTACGTTGTGTCACAAGGGAGGCCCACTGTCTTAGACTTTGAAAATCCCTGCATTACACAATTAATATATGCAAAAATAATCAACTGAATTTTTTTCTCACTTTGCATTCAACTCAAAAATACATAGAGATCAAGTAATAGACTAGGCATGAAGAGAAAAAAAAAAAAAAAAAAACAGCAAATGTTGACCTGAGACTGGCTTTATAGAAAACACAGAGAAAATTAGCAGAAATATGTGTAACTTTGTAATAAGAATATTGGTCCATCCACTTAGAAAATACAGAAGAATATACGCTTTATTATAATTCTGACAGGCAATTTTTGTGAATGAAGAGCAATCTATAATAAGCCCAATTCACATAGAAAGGAGGTGTGTTTGCATGGAAAGGATTTAATTTAAACACCCAGGGTGCAGCGTAATTTCAGCGCTGATTGCGCATGCTTAAACATGATTGTTGGTAGTGAATAAAACATAGGGATTTGCACTGAAATATAATGCACAACAGTGGAGCAAATGTTTAGTGAATTCGCCCCAGATTATCTTTCAAAGATTTCATGCTCATTACCTCACAAACAAAACCAGTTGTCAAACTTTGTTTGTCCCTAACCCTTACTCAGACCAAGAACCTTAACCTTTCCCTTAGCACGGCCATGACTCTTGGCCTCATAGCCATTTACATTTTTGTAATTCATTCATTCACTGTCACATGGAACCTTTTCAAACTATCCTGACAGAGTACATCAAGTTGCTTTGATCTGGTTTATCCTATTTAATGTGCAGTGTATGTTTTCTTCCCATATTTCATTAAATGCAAGTTATTTTAATGGTTGAGTAAAACATTAATGAATTAATATTTAATAATGTGTAGAAAACAGTTATCCTTGCAATATTTCTTCTGTCACGTACAGTCATAAAACGCTCTACTAAGCATACATTAAAGAAAGCTGAGAAAAAAAATAAAATAATTTGACAACAACCTAAAGTTCAACCTGTCTAAAATCCAGAGATATTTTTTTTTTTTTTACAAGAATACCTACATACATGTTCAGTCAAAAAAAAAATAAAAAATTGTTCCATTTTGGTATCAATATGCATCATGCTTAAAGCCCATCACACCCGGTCACGCTGTACTAAAACGAATCAGGCTAGTCAAGCTAGTGTATGCTTGTGTGTTTGTTTGTGTGTTCTAAAGATCTAAACATGTCTCTCTTATCCTGCTGTGCTGCTAATATCTGAACTGACACCAAGCATATTTTCAGGACTCAGCAGGAGATGGAGAAAATGTTCATACCATGCAGAGAGCATGTTTGAGCTGCATATTCTCCATTCAATAGCAGCCTGATGGTCTATTCACATAGACCACAAATAAAAAACATCAGAACATCAGGTTAAAGTCAGGAAGGAATTTGGGAAATCCACACACACACACACACACACACACACACACACACACACACACACACACACACACACACACACACACACACACACACACACACACCCTTATCTTAGGCACATAAGGTGTTTCACAAAAACATTTATCTTAAGAGTTATATCTTCAGCTTTAGTGTGTCAATAGGAAATACACATTTTAGACTCCCAAACATTACTTTTGTAAATAAAATAGATTAGAATCTATTCTAATCTATTAGAATGACCATGCCCCCACAGACGCCCTACTGAACATTGAGTCTGTCTGGGATTAAATGAAGAGATAGAAGAATTGTGACAAATTCTCCCAAGAAGCTTGAAACATCCTATCTGCCTACAACCAAGAAAAACTGTCCAGGAGTACCTAGGAAAATTGTTGCTGTTCTCTATCTGTCACTCACGCGAAGTTGTGTTGATGTAGTGACACTTGAGGCCGCCCTTGGGAGCCCCAAACACCTCTGATCTTTGAGAAAAGGCCAATGGGTATTGGCAAGTGGCATTTGAATGTCACTCCCATGAACATATAGGTATAAAAGGAGCTGGCTCGCAACTACTCATTCAGATTTTTTCTTAGAATAATTTAAATAATTCATTGAATTCCACTGCCGTTCCATTCAACTCTACGTATGCTGTTGGATATATGGCGCATTTCAGCAGTTTCTCCCCCTTGTGCATGAATAAGTGCAGAGAACGCCAGTGCGCTTCGACAGCTAAAAGAGAGTATATATTCTAATAATAGTATATTTTCCTCTTAAAGAGTGGCACTAGGCACTAATGTCACACAAGGACATTATATATAATGCTGAAATATAATGTCTTCTTTTGCCATTTCATAGCTTTTAAAGTCCTGTGTGGATTCTTAATTCAGTGTAATTCCATTTTTCAGTGGCATAAGTATTTTGATCATTAGCTCTGTACAGCAGTATCACCGCTCTCTAAATGCAAAGAACGCGGCCTACGTAGGGCACAAACTCCGGTCGTGGAACACTCACTGTGTCTGAAACAACCCCTTATCAACTATATAGTGTACTATTAAAAGTTTTCGCTATTTTGTAGGAGTGTCTGAATTCTGAGTGAGCCACTCTATCCCTACTTTTGGTTCACTCATTCTTACCAACAATGCACTCTAATTTCAAGTGTACATTTCAAGTACACTCGATGACGGTTAATTTCCTACAATCCACCACGGGAAGACGTATGAGCTAGGAGTTTACTGCTTCTCTCACTCCTGCAATATGTTATTTAACGCTGAATGTATTGCATTACTTTTGACAAATCTTTATTTTATTAAAATAACATAACATATAGAGAGACAAAACATACAGATTTATTTTAAAATGTTCTCTTTATTTCATCAAATGTGTTTACTCTTTATATTACCACACAGTATATATTAAAAATGACAAACAGAATGAAGATTTATTGTATTAATATATTATTTAATAAGAATAACAAGTAAAACGTTTTTTTTTAATTATTATTTCATCGGTGACGTTTCCGCACCAGCCCCAGAGCTCCGAAACTCATCCGAATTCACTCATTTCGTTCACTTACTGCTGAGATATAGTGCACTAACTGCTATTCACTATATAGGAAATAGTAAATGAGAGAACAATAGCGCCGTCGCCATGATCGCCTCACACTCGCACATCTCACACGCATGCATCCCGCGCACCTAGCTGCGCACACGCAGAAATGCTGTCTGTTCATGCTCCAGTTGTCGATGCTGCTGCACTGATGACTTGAGTGACAGACTCACACAAGTGGGAGCATCTCATCGAGCGCAGCTATGAACTTCCTCACTCGTAAAATTCCCATTCAATAAGCTCTCAACAAATTACACATGAATTCAAATTAAATCTTGCAATGTAACGACAGTAACGCCACACATTGTAAAGAAGCAAAAGTAAAAAATAATTTAGAAATTTGCTTGAGTGAGAGTAAAAATTACCCACATTTAAACCTACTTTAAAAGTAAAAGTTTCCCCAAAAACGTTACTCAAATAAATGTAACGTGTTACTACCCACCTCTGCACTGAATGCTCAAGCAGGCTAATTTACACTTAGAAAACTCCTGATGATATATATATATATATACTTTGCTATAACAATGCAAAAAGCACTTACCAATTAATTTGAAATTAAAATCAGTCCTCCTTTCCTGTTTAACAAATGAAGCGATCACACGGTCATGCAGAACATCTCCTGTTTTTAAATTCATAAGGATCTCTTTCTCAGTGGTGATGTGGCAGTGAAAGTCAACTGGTCAACAAGATCTGGCGCTCTTCACTTTCAAATTACATACATCGCTTAAAGTGTGATTGCGTCACTCAAGGCCAGCTCGAAGGCCTTTACAAGGACATATCCTAAAGATCACACCCGCCAAGAACAAATAAATCAATCTAATTGGCTGATGAATCTGACATTAGTTGGTCATTCATTTGCACTGTTTAGGGATTTTGTAGAAATTCTGAAGGCCTGATGGGGTGGAGCTCAGACTTATGCCCTGCTTCGGCTAAGGAGCATGGCTTTAGGCATGCAATTTATGAATCAGTTGTCACACTTTGCTTGAAAGCAGGAGTAAATTCTGACTGGATAAACTTTATCCTCAATTTGTTTGTAGATTAATTAAGAGTGGAAAGTGATTAAAAATACATAGGCAAAAAGGTGATTGAGGATGGAAATTTTTTATTTATTTGGCATGTTAGGCCAGCAGACAAGGCTTTTACAAAATGGATTAACAATGATTTAAAAAAAATATATACCATAATTGCACTCAGGTTTAGGCTATAAATAAATACATGAGAATCACGTGTGAATCTGTGATACATTAACATTTCAAGAAGTGGAGTGTCTATATGAGGTCATATCTTAAAGCTGGAGTATGTAATTTCTGCGACACTATCGCCACAGAATGGAATTGCAAAAATAAACGTTTTTTACAACAGCTTTCTGAATACACCCCTTGCCTGCAGTTGTTCAAACAGTCAGTTATTTCTGCCCCCAACTCACGCCATTGAGTGAACAGGCAGAGAGTGCGGAGGTAGGAATGTACATAGTTAGACAGGAAGGTAGGCTACCCAACCATTGCATTTAGGCTGAATGAAATGATTGGATGGGCCTTTTACAGACTTGTGACTACCACAGATAATGGATTTTTTAGTATCAGAGCACTTGATTTATTGATTGCTGTCAGAATGCAGAGACTTTCAACCAGTATAACAAAAAATGCTTCTGGTATAAATTGCATACGCAGCTTAAATGTTATACTTGATAAGCTCCAGCCATGCACTATTAACAGAGACTGAAATCACAATGTGGGCATTTTTCATTCATAAGATTTACACTTTAGAAATATTGGCTGAACAGATTCATAAATTCATTGTAATTTTGGATACGTTTATTTAAAACAAATATTTTTTATATTATTTGGATGAATCCATTATTCATTCTGAAGTCGTTATTTGTGACTTTCCTAATAAGGAATTCGACTTCGGGCACATCCCTACTTATTACCTTGACCAATGTTTATAGCATTTATGTTGTAGAAACATTGAGTCATGAACCAATTATAAGATGATTGATGAATTTATAATTTTTTCTGCCAAGCCAAACAATTTGACTTGATGTGGCATAAAGAGATCAATCTGGAACCTGTCTATTGGTCTAATGCCAATATTTTCTGCCCACTTTGCAGTTAGTTTGATCATGAACTGCATACGTGTAAAATCTGAAACCATGCAGACATCTCAGAACTTTTTTTTTACAGAAAACATTAGATATTAATAAAAAAAAAAGTGAAGAAACAAATATCACAAACTTTCATGCAATTAGATCGTCCTCAAAAGTGCTCATTGTTGCATCTTAGAAAGTTGCAAACTTTTTCACTAGATGGAAAAATATAAAGCTTTTCAACCTGAAGTTGTATAGAAACCAACCAAATTGGAGCTGGTGATTTCAGACAGCTTTTGCCATTTTGCAATATGCATTAATTAAGTGATTGTAGCAGATTGAGACTACCATTTGGCGATGTGATTGGTCTTAAACCAGCAATTGATCAAAGAAGTTTTACAACAGCCAATGAGCAGTGAACAGCATTGAGAAGATTCTCAGAGTTTGAGTTATGGCAATGACTGTTTGATCTATCAATCATCCATAATTCATTCCAAAAGCATCGTGGAGACTTGCCTCACCTCTGCACCCTGACAATTTATCATCACACCATAACAACAGGTGGTGGTATAACAGAGGCAAAGTATGGTTGGTGGAAATTGACTAACATAAGTTGATGATTTGTTTCGTTTGTCACAAATCACTGAAAGTGTCCACATAGCAGTGTCATATTTTTGTGCCCAGAGACTACTCTCTCCCTCTCTGCCTGCTTCTCTTTCTTTCTTTTTATGTGTGAAAAAAATCCTTCAGAAAATATTCTGCTGAGGATTATCTATGATAAAATATTCTCCTTCCCCATGTTATTACATATAAACAGAATGGAATGATTTTGTCACTGTAGTCAATATTTCATAATTTTGGGGAGCTTTCCCCACTCTTCTCATATTTCTTCAAGATGGTTTATGGTCTGGTGGTGATTGCGGCTTGACCTGTGCAGTGAACGGGGACAGACACTTCATCTTGTCATTGCCTTAAATCAGATGACAAATGGAGATCACGTCTGGCAGATTCATACTCTCCTTTTCCAAATGTGTGAGCACATATTATGTGAATTCTAGTCATTTCTATACTTTTATATTGCACTCATTCATTCAGATTCCGGTTACTTGAGTCTACGTGCCGGCCAGGCACACATGATAATTTCACAAACGGTCAGTTTTTGGTCATTATCCATGCTCCTTGCTCTCTACCTGGCAAAAGATGCCACAAATGACGGGGAGGTGCGGCTAAGCTCAAGCTCCTTATGTTATCAAACAAGGAGGTCTATTCTTATTTGTTTTTTCCTACTCGTGATGTGGATAATAAACATTTTATCACCTGGCGTTCCTCAGATCCTGTACACTCTTGGCTCTTCTCGTTGTGAAGAAGGCTCACCAGCGCCTCTTCTTCCTCAGACGGCTGAGGAAGTTTGGAATGAACAACCACATCCTCACATGGTTCTACAACAGTACTGTAGAGACCATCCTGACTGGCTGCATCACCGCCTGGTACGGCAATAGCACCGCCCACAACCGCAAAGCCCTGCAAAGGGTGGTGCGAACTGCCAGACACATCATCGGAGGTGAGCTTCCCTCCCTCAAGGACATATATAACAGGTGGAGACTCCAGCCACCCGAGTCATGGGCTGCTCTCACTGCTACCATCAGGCAGGTGGTATCGCAGCATCAGGACCAGCACCAGCCAACTACATGACAACTTCTTCCCCCCAAGCAATCAGACTTTTGAACACTTGATCTCTCACGATCAATAATCAGCACTGCACTTTATTAATCTTATATCTCACACTGGACTGTCAAACATATTCTCCATAATACAACTACTGATATATATATATATATATATATATATATATATATATATATATATATTTTTACACACTCTTATTTTTTATTTTTATTGTATGTGTATTCTATATTGTGTGTATTGTTTACTGAACATTGTATATTGTGTTGTGTAATTATGTGTACATTTGATATGTAAATTGTGTTGTGTAAATATGTTGTTTATTGTAATTGGTATATGTCTCATCACTCTCATGACTGCTATGTTGCTCGGAACTGCACACAAGACTTTCACCTACTGTTGCACTTGTGTACATGGTAGTGTGACAATAAAGTGATTTGATTTTGATTGATTTGAAAGTATTTATTTTACGTTACTGACCTTGAGTAATCTAATGGAATACATTACAAATGACATTTTACAGCATATATTCTGTAATCAGTTGTGGAATACGTTTAAAAAGTAATCCTCCCAATCCTGGGTGTGAGATGGTATCCTTGCAAGAAAGTTTCTATGCTGATTTTCTTTGCCTCCCTGGGGAGTTCTGCCCTTTGAATGCAAACATCTTTGCAGTGAAGTGTCCACAGAGTGGCACCAAAAGTGAGTTGTTTTAAATTGTTTAGGGTGTAATACAGTGCAGAGAAATGCAGATTTTACTAACTCTACCCCCAAAAACCAAACCTTAAATCTAACGGTCAGTGAAGTAAAAACGCAATCTTAGAGGGAAAAAGCAACCTCTCAATCGTACTCATAGTAAATTACAAGAAAGAGATAAATTCTTGGTTTCAACATGGGATGAGAATGTCATGTGAGGATTCTACCCCGGTTTGTTTTGTGTGTCTTCGCTCGTGTTGTTGCTGGTGTGGTGTTAATTGCATGGCGGTGTTGCTTTGCAATGCTTATTACCAGCCGCTGCCTGATTAACATGATACCGACATGCTATCTCGTTTCCCCTTTATAAGCAGCCTTTGTGTGAGTTGCGTTTGTCGTATCATTCTCATGTGCTGTACTTTAAGTTCTCTCTCATACTCACGTTTATTTCTTGTTTTTTAGTTGGATTTACCTTTACCTGTTTTCCTGTGCTCCAGTATAATATCTCTCTCTCAATACAAATCATCATCATCATCATCATCATCTTTGCCATTAGACTTCTCTTGCTGTTTTTTGCCTGCTGTGTTTACCGCTCAATTATTCATTAAATAGAATTTGAACCGAACTCCATTTATCCTGACATAACAGTCCGACCATTATCGTGTACACAGCAGAACTTGCAGAAATCCAGAAGTTCCTCACTCATCAGGCTTCCCGTCTCGATCAGTGAGGAGGTCACGAGATCCACCGGACAAGCAATCGAAGCTTTGGCAGCGCAATTCAGAGAGCTCTCCCCCCTCATCCAGTGACTGTTGTCTCAACATGAGTCCCCTGCGCCCACATTGCTACTGCTGCCCCCACCAGAGTAAGCACCACTCACTGCTTCACAATCTGAACCTCGGTTCAACCCTCCAGCATCCTATTCTGGTGAGCCTAACTTTTGCAGAGCTTTTATCTCTCTGGCTTTTTCCTTGCAGCCGTCTGAATTTCCCACCGATCAATCCATGGTGGCTTCTGTTATTTGGCTGCTGACTGTTCGGGCATGTCTGTGGGGGACGGCAGTGTGGGAACAGAAACATCCAGTCCTTTGCTGATGAACTCCGGAAGCTCTTCAACCATGCATAGCAGAGAGGCAGCACATGCTTTAGTCGAACTTCACCAAGGAACGCTATCGGTATCGGAGTATTCCATCGAGTTTTGGATGCTTGCTGCTAATTGCAACTGGAATGAGGAGGTGCAGTAGGACTTATTCCTGCATGGGTTGGCTAACCACATCAAGGATGATATCTTTGCTCTGGATCTACCCAAGATTTTAGATGGACTGGTTGATCTTGCTATTCAAGTTGACGCACGTCTTCAGTGTCACTCGTGTCTAGGATTGACAGCAACTCATGAGCATCTACCTTATTCTTCGTCAACTCCCAGGGGAGTTTTGATTCAGGTTGCAGTCAGCCCCTCATCAGAGGGAGAACCCATGCAGATGGGCAGAGTTTGGTTGTCCAGGGAGGAGAAGAACTGCTGATGCACACAAGGTCTGTGTCTCTACTGTGGATCTCCAGGTCATTAAGCACATTCGTCTCCTTTAAAAGAGAGTCCCCAGAGGTTACTGATGGGCAGAGGTTACTGATAGGTAGTTCATTCCAATGGAAATCCTGATCCTCCACTTTCCTCCCAGTACGTTTGCAGTGGGGTTATCTGCATAACTCCTGTCAAGCCCTAGTTCACTCCGGTGCTGAAGCCAACCTCATTGACGCTTCTCTGGTCAAGGCTCTCAAGATCCCCACATCTACTCTCAATGCCAAGAGTCAGGTCAGTACTCTATGAAACACTCAACTTATGGAAATAACGCACTGCTCCACCACCTGAAACTTAATTGTCTCCGGTAATCATTCTGAACTCACCTCATTTTACGTCATTGACTCTCCACTCACCCCAGTCGTCCTAGGATATTCATGGTTATCCACACCCACAATCCTCACATTTGCTGGTCTGGCAACACAATTTTGGCTTGGAACGCTTACTGTCATGCTTGCCTTTTGTCTGCACTTTCCCCAGTTTCTTGTTCTGTGTTGCAGGATGAACCAGTGGATGTTTCCAGAGTTCCCATGGAGTACCATGACCAGAGAGGGGTGTTCAGTAAGTCTTGTGCTGCATCTCTTTCTCCTCATCGTTCATATCATTGTGCTATAAAGCTTAAATCAGGTAAGTTTCCCCCCAAGGGAGTGTTATACTTGCTCTTGGCTCCCAAAAGGGAGGCCATGGAGAAATACATTTCTGATTCTCTGGCAGAAAAGATCATTCAACCCTCTTCTTCTCCAGCAGATGTGGGGTTCTTTTTCATGGAAAAGGATGGTTCCCTTCAGCCCTTTATTGACTATCAGAGATTGAATGACTTCACCATTAAGAACACCTACCCTTTACCATTGATGTCATCTGCGGGGTGCAAACTTTTTCATGAAATTAGACCTTTGCAATGCTTATCATCTTGTGCGCATCAGAGAGGGGAATGAGTGGAAGACTTCTTTTAACACCCCTAGGGGGCACTTTGAGTATCTGGAGATACCTTTCAGCTTAGCTAATACCCCCGCAGTCTTCCAGGCATTAGTCAATGATGTGCTGAGAGATCTGATTGATCAGTTAATTTTTGTCTACCTGGATGACATTTAGATTTTTTCCTCATTGTCTCTAGGGACATGTTAACTTGTAAATAGTTAACATGTTAACGAGATTCACGCTCGATCTGTAACCATTCTGAGCTTCATTGTGTCACCGGAGGACTTCGGGTAGATCCAGCTAAGATGAAGGCTGTGGTAGATTGGACAACCTCAGATTCTCGCTAGACCCTGCAGATATTCTAGGATTTTGTCAATTTTTACCAGTGTTTTTTTCTGCAAGTACTGCCAACTAGCCGCTTCTCTGACAGACCTTACCTCCAGAATTGTCAAGTTTCTTGAATTTATATCCTTATATGCGGATACCTGCCTCTTCCCATTTTGTAACACCTTTTCTGTTTTACTTTTCCTTCAAGACTGTGTGCATTTCAAGTCTGAAAGTTGTTTTGCAATTAAGGAAAGAAATGTATGGTTAAAAAGATTCAGATTTAAATGTTTTCAAAGTTTGGTAAACAAATAATAAACACATTTGACTCACCTAAGTTTAAAGTCACACATTGTTTTTCACATCTTAAAATTTGAACCATGAATGCTCAGATAATTGTCAAATGTTTCAGCACAATCCTCAAAGTTACAGTAATGAAAATCATCCTGAATAAGTTGACCTCATTTTGGGAGATATGTCATCTAATCCTCTTCCTCTTTTTGGTGAACATTCAGTGAAATTGGAGGCAGAAGGTACCATATTAAAGTGATATGAGCTCTACACTTTAGACAACTTGTAGCGGCCCTTTGGTATCAAAGGAGGCAGAGAGTTTCCTACAGGTGCTTTTGTTTATTTAGCTTCAGATGCAATAAACTTTAATGTTCAGTGATGCTTTTGTTTGAATTCAGTCATGTTCATGTATCACATTCTTCTGCAGCACTGTATTGAACATTGTGATTCGTCATATATCATATCACAGCACTTAAAATCTCCTTAAAATACATCGTAAACAACTGTAAAACTACACAAAGACAAATAAAGAATAAACAAATGTAAATACATGTTCACAATATGAACTTAAGCATTCACAGCATAAGAAACATTATTAACCAAAGTTTAATTACAAATATTATGCTCGAAATATGAAATCAAAAGCATTATGAAATTATAGGTGAAACTCGAATAATTAGAATATCGTGCAAAAGTTCATTAATTTCAGTAATTCAACTTAAAAGGTGAAACTAATATATTATATAGACTCATTACAAGCAAAGTAAGATATTTCAAGCCTTTATTTGATATAATTTTTATGATTATGGCTTACAGCTTATGAAAACCCCAAATTCAGAATCTCAGAAAATTAGAATATTGTGAAAAGGTTCAGTATTGTAGGCTCAAAGTGTCACACTCTAATCAGCTAATTAATCCAAAACACCTGCAAAGGGTTCCTGAGCCTTTAAATGGTCTCTCAGTCTGGTTCAGTTGAATTCACAATCATGGGGAAGACTGCTGACCTGACAGTTGTGCAGAAAACCATCATTGACACCCTCCACAAGGAGGGAAAGCCTCAAAAGGTAATTGCAAGAGAAGTTGGATGTGCACAAGCAGCAGGGATGACCGTAGCCTGGAGAGGATTGTCAGGAAAAGGCCATTCAAATGTGTGGGGGAGTTTCACAAGGAGTTGACTGAGGCTGGAGTTACTGCATCAAGAGCCACCACACACAGACGGGTCCTGGACATGGGCTTCAAATGTCGTATTCCTCTTGTCAAGCCGCTCCTGAACAACAAACAACGTCAGAAGCGTCTTACCTGGGCTAAAGAAAAAAAGAACTGGTCTGTTGCTCAGTGGTCCAAAGTCCTCTTTTCTGATGAGAGCAAATTTTGCATCTCATTTGGAAACCAAGGTCCCAGAATCTGGAGGAAGAATGGAGAGGCACACAATCCAAGATGCTTGAAGTCCAGTGTGAAGTTTCCACAGTCTGTGTTGGTTTGGGGAGCCATGTCATCGGCTGGTGTTGGTCCACTGTGCTTTATTAAGTCCAGAGTCAACGCAGCCGTCTACCGGGACATTTTAGAGCACTTCATGCTTCCTTCAGCAGACAAGCTTTATGGAGATGCTGACTTCATTTTCCAGCAGGACTTGGCACCTGCCCACACTGCCAAAAGTACCAAAACCTGGTTCAATGACCATGGTATTACTGTGCTTGATTGGCCAGCAAACTCGCCTGACCTGAACCCCATAGAGAATCTATGGGGCATTGCCAAGAGAAAGATGAGAGACATGAGACCAAACAATGCAGAAGAGCTGAAGGCCGCTATTGAAGCATCTTGGTCTTCCATAACACCTCAGCAGTGCCACAGGCTGATAGCATCCATGCCACGCCGCATTGAGGCAGTAATTAATGCAAAAGGGGCCCAAACCAAGTACTGAGTACATATGCATGATTATACTTTTCAGAGGGCCGACATTTCTGTATTTAAAATCCTTTTTTTTTATTGATATCATGTAATATTCTAATTTTCTGAGATTCTGAATTTGGGGTTTTCATAAGCTGTAAGCCATAATCATAAAAATTATATCAAATAAAGGCTTGAAATATCTTACTTCGCTTGTAATGAGTCTATATAATATATTAGTTTCACCTTTTAAGTTGAATTACTGAAATTAATGAACTTTTGCACGATATTCTAATTTTTCGAGTTTCACCTGTATTATGAAATGAACACAAAACATAACATACCTCGCTCCGCTTTCCAAAGGGTTACTAAACAAAAATAAAAAATTATCAAAAATAGATAATTAGAGCTTATTTGTGTGAGCTTGTGTAACACACGTGAACAATCTTCTGTGTTGCAAATGAAATCCCCTTGCGTACCTTATGCCCTCTAGTAGAGATTAGCTACAGAGATAGCAAAACAAATTAAAGGGGCCGGTCATTACACTCCCACCAATCATGTTATGATGAACGAACACATGAAAATAGAATTATACATGATTTCAAACTTTGATGACCGCTCTTAAATTCTGATTTAAGAATATGCATTGACAAATCACTTGTTAGAAAACTAATTGTCTGATACAATTGTGTCACCTATGCCAGTCACTCTACTAGCACCACTAACTCCTGAATTGGTCGCTCAATAATTGTAGGCATGGAGTGCTCTTGCTTACTCTTTGATTTTCACTCACTTGTTTGAATCTTTACTCTTTGAACCAAGCCATCACTCCCCTGCATTATTTCAACAACTCGACCTAACCGCCACTGCTTTCTTGGCAGCATGCCCTCTTTGATGATGACTATGTCATTTACTTTGAGATTGCGTCGGGGCACATGCCACTTCTGCCGTATTGAGATGTTCATGAAATATTCACTTTTCCAACGATTCCAAAACTGTTCAATCAGGTATTGGACTCGGCGCCACCTTTTCGTTGCATATATGTCTTCCTCCACCAGGCAAATTTATGAAGGAAGACCAATGTTTGACTTCATCAGAATGAGATGGTTAGGTGTCAAGGGTTCTAGTGACTTGGGGTCATTGATACCATCTACAGTCAATGGACGACTGTTGACGATAGAACATAGAACAAGATTCTAAGAGAGGAATCAACAAGTCTGCCTGGACACTGAGAAAGCGTAGCATTCAGTACATTTCGCACAGTCCTGATCTGTCGTTCCCAGACACCATCTAGCTCCCACAAAATTGGTGCCACAGTCACAGTGGAGTTGACGAATGGCTCCGCGAAGACTGATGAAACATCTCAGGGCATTGATAAATGTGTCTGTTGACAGATCTTCAAGCATTTCGATGTGAACAGCTTGAGAAGATGAGTCCATACCTCTTGTACTCTTCCCGGACATTCTTTAAGACAAATGAGCCAAAGCAGTCCATACCAGAGTATGAAAAAGGGTCAAAGACTTCAACACACTCTTTAGGAAACTCAGCCATTCGCTGTTTCTCTGTTGGCCATTTGAGCTTTCTGCATTGAACACATCGGTGTATCAATTTAGCAACCGATTTACTGCCACCGAGGACCCAAAATCCATTTGCTCTGAGCTCCATTAGTGTTCGATACCTCCCTTGATGGCAAGCTTTGGCATAGTAGTGGGCCAAAATAAGTATGGTGATGTGGTTGTCTTTAGGCAAAATTCCTGGGTGCTTTGACTCTTCACTGAGAGATGATTGCTTCAACCCTCCTCCAACACAAAAGGAAACCAACTCTCAAAATGGGATCAAGGTTATAGAGTGTACTCGAGTTCTGAAGAACTTTTCCTCCTTGAATTATCTTATCTCTTGGGAGAAAACTTGCTGTTGGAGGAGCTTAATCACAATCTCAGAAGCCCATTTGTATTCTCTCACAGTCACAATGTCATTGAGGCATTCTTGTTTTGAAGTCAGCCATTTTATTCGCGCAATCACCTTAAGGAGTGTTCTCCAAAGAAGAAAAGCGACTGAATCGGCTAAGAAAGTTCAGGTTATCGTTACTTTTGCTTACAAGTGCTTGAGCTGATCTGACTTCAGGGTCACCCACAAGTAGGTTATTTGAAGGGTTAAGTGTTGGACACACTTCTTGTTCCCATAGGAATTTGGGTCCTGATATCCAGGTTGTTGAGTTTATGTCTGTTGCATAAAGACCTCTTAAGGCATGATCAGCAGGATTTTCACATGTGCTTACATAACACCACTGGTTTGTATCGGAGTTCTCTTATCAGCTGAACACGATTTGCGACAAACACATGAAACCTTGCTTCGTTATTGACATATGCCAACACAACCTGAGAATCAGTCCAGAAAAACTCCTGATCGATCTTCATCTCCAGCTCAGCCTTTAACATAGCACTCATTTTTGCAGAAACTACAGCTGCAGTCAGTTCCAATCGTGGAATACTTTTGATCTTTGTGGGTGCAACTCTAGCCTTGGCCATCACAAGACTGCAGTGTATTTCATCCTTGTCATTTTTGAACCTAAGATAAGAACATGCACCATATCTTAGATTGCTTGCATCCGAGAAGTGGTGCTGTTCCGTCCTGACTATGTCACCAAAAGACTGATGGTGGTAGCATCTTGGAATGCTGAAATCTTTCAGCTCCTGGAGACTACCCTTCTATTCCTCCCACCATGGAAACAGGTCGTCAGGAAAGGAATCATCCCATTCAATATTTCTGCGGCACAGCTCCTGTAGAATACATTTTCCTTTCAGAAGGAAAGGGGCGATGAACCCAAGAGGGTCATACAATGAACCAATGATCGACAAGATACCACGAGTATAATCTTTTGTGGACCACTGAATGCCAAGAACATGTCCTATAGCTTCAGGATTAAGGTTGAGCGGTTTGGTGGTTATTGCCCATTCTGAAGAATCTACACAGTGTAGAACTTCTTATTTGAATTAAATTTATGAAGTCGTAGACACCCATGCTTGCACAGTGCTTGGGCTTCAACGATTAGCTCTTTAGCTTCCTGGATCGATGGAATAGAGATCAAGCCGTCATCTACATAGAAATTGTTCTTCACAAATGACGAAACTGATGGGTACTCAAGACTCGAACTGTTCTGCCAAGTACTTAAAGCCAAAGTTGGAACATCCAGGAGATGATGCAGCACCGAAAAGGTGGACAGCCATTCTATACTCTCGAGGTTCTCTTTACATATCTCTATTCTCACACCATAAAAACCTCAAGTAGTTCCTTTCATCAGGAGGAACACAAAACTGATGGAACATCTTTTCTATGTCACAGCAACAGCTTCTTTTCTGAACCAGCAAAGTACTCCCACCAAGGAGTTGATCAAATCTGGGCCAGTGAGATGAGTATCATTAAGAGAAATGCCACAGAATTTTGCACCCTCAACTTGTCTGGCTTTAGAGGGTGGTAGACACCATGATGTGGTATGTACCTTGCGGTTTCTCCATCAGATGTTGTAGGGGTTGGCTCTGCATCTCCCTTACTAAACATTTCTTCCATGAAAGCCTTCTAAATTATAACATTCTTTAGGTGATACAATCGTGCAGTGGCTAGCTTCTTGTTATTAGGTAGTGAAGGAGGACTACTGCTCTTGAAGGGCAGATGCAATTGATAATGTCCGTCACCTTTATGCTCGATCTTGTCGCCAAGAAGACTTATGAAGCGAACATCTTCTTGGGACACATGTTTGTCCTCGTAATTTCTCTCATTGAAGTCCGACTCCAGTACATTTAAGACATCATTAGGCAATGGGACTGACATTTCCTTCACTGAGACTCGATGAACAAAGCTTTGGCCTCCTTGTTGGTCCATATGGGAATTAAAAAAGACCTATGATGCTCCAGCCAAGCTCTGTTTTCTGAGAAAAAGGCTCATTTTCACTGCCAATAGTGACCTTTAAGGGAGCCAATGCTGAAGGACAATCACATCCGATCAACAACCCTATTTCACAGCTCTGGAGTGGTGACAGCTCTTTGGCCATGTGCTTGAGGTGAGGCCATTGCAATGCAGTCTTTTTGGTTGGTATATAAGACTTGTCAACAGGAAAAATAAAAAAAGTCAGAAGAATAGGCATTTTAATGTAGTTTCCACCTTGGAGTCCTCGAACTCGCAGGCCACTGACCTTATAACTTATGATGATGGTATCATTAGATGTCATAGTGCTAAGTCTCAGCTTCACTGGTTGACTGATTACACGTAGTTCATCAAGAAAGTCTTTCATGATGAAAGTAGAGTCACTCTGGGTGTCAAGTAAAGCATAAGTCAAAATTTCATTTTGAGATAAGGACAGGAACTATGCTGGAGGTGGCAGAAGCACGTTATGTTAGTGCATAAGACATAACCCTTTGGACATCTTGACTTGTGTGTACTTCTGAGTCTGATCTTGATGCTTTCACAGACCCTTTGCCCCCCACTTCGTGCAAGCAAGTAGAGTGTCGCAGACCACATGCGCTATAGGGGTGTCGTCTTTTACAGTCTTTAGTAATGTGTCCCTTCCTTAGACATCCAAAACAAAGGGAGTTCTTACGAATGAAATACCATTTGTCGTCTGTAGACTTTGCTGCAAAGATAGGACATTTGGCTATGATGTTGCCAACATTGAACATGGTGACGTTGGTTTGAACTCTAGTCTCTTTGGTGTAGAATCCTTAACTTGAGCCTTTGTGTTGAGAGCCTTGACTCTTTTGGGGAATCTCTCTTCTGAAACTTTAAAGCTCATCAAAAGTGAAGAGGTTACAGGATTGCAAGCTATCTTAGATTCCCTTTGCAGGAACTCAACCGTTTAAAGCTTGGATAGTCACCGGACACATCCAACTCTTCCACTACAATTTTGTTCCATTTTCGTTTAATCCACTCAGGTAATTTTTTTAGTTTCTAATTTTCCTCACAGTCATTCAGAATAGACAAACCTTTTACATGAGGGATTGCTTCAACACAGCCAACACAGAAAATCTGTAAACTCTCGCAAGGACAGAAGATCATTTGCTCCGACTTTAAGCCACTTCATACGTTTTTCACGAAAGGCTCTCTGAACAATGAATTAATTTCCATATCTTTCTTCAAGGACCTTCCAGGCACCCTGATATGCATCTTCAGAGTCTCTATTAAAGAATCCTTCCACAGCCTTTTGAGCTTCCCCCCGCAAGATAGTTTTTCCAAGTAGAACATCTTCTCGTTTGCTGGAATTAATTTGTGATCAATAAGTGCTGTGAAGGACATTTTCCAGTCAATGAACTTTATAGGATCACCAGTGAAAGTCGTTGGAGTGATATCCACCCCATTTTATTCTTGTTACAACCAAATTTTATTCAGCGAGAGTGTCACTGCTGATGCTTTGCCCTTTTTTTTTTTCCCGGTTACTGTTTTCTGTCTGTTTGGGCCAGAAGGCACAGATAAAGGGTAATGTAATTTAGAGCTCATTAGAGGAATTTCCTAGACATTGGAAACTCTTTCTGTGCCTCTGATTCTTTCAGACAGACATCCAATAAAATGGGCAATGGTTTTCATATTTGTAATATTAATTTGGCATTGACAATTTAATCCAGACATCTTTAAAAGGAGAGTCCGTGGCAATACCGCAGGGAATTTATTGTCTTAGTTTATCTCAAATAATTTTGGGTGAAAAAAAAAATAAAAAAAATATTAAGTTCAACCAAATAAACGTCATAGCATATTAAAGTTTTAATATACAAGTACATTTTTTAATTACTTTACAATGCAAGCATCATAACAAAGTATACAAATACTGTATGTTAAAATGGTTGCAACATGATAACAAATAATCGGTATTTGTCTGATTTTATTAATAAATGAGCAAGCACATTTACGTGAATAGGAATATTCCAATATGAGTCAGAATATGATCATATTCAGATTATGTATATGTAAATGCTTTATTTTGGATATCCACTGTAACAGAATATTTATTTATAGCCCTATCTCAGGCAGGTGTTATATAGAGATTATAGTTTACAAAACATAGTTAAATCAATATACAGATGGGAGGAAACACAGCAATAAGGTTATGTGTATTTTGTTGATTCATGTTTTCATAGCTTTTATTTTGAAATTCTAGTTCCTGTTTCATGTGGTTCCCCTGTCATGTGATTTCATGTTTCCTTCCATGTTCATGTGTCTTGGAATAAATTATTTACTTCACTGTAACTTCTGTAACAATGTTGCAGCTGGCGCTGGCAATGACAAAGACGATGAAGTAATGAACCCCAGTACAAATGTATTCAAACATTATCCCATAAACCCTAACTACAAACATGAAGTAAAAATGAACTTTACATAACAAACTTGGCTTGGCATAACTTGACTCTCAAGCAAAGTTACATACAAACAAACAATCAATACCTGACAATGGACAAAGGAAAAAATGAGGCTTAAATACAAGGCACAGGAGAACACATGACAAAGATAACCAATAAACACTGAGAACTCAACAAGATAACAAGACAATAAACCAATGTAAACAAAACACATGAACATGAAAGAAAACATGAAATCCCATGACAAGGGAACCACATGACATGAAACAGGAATTAGAATTTCAAAATTAGACATAAAAACAAAAACCAACAAAATAGCACAAGGCGTGTAAACAACACAGCCTGTAAAATTGTTAGTAGCATTATGATGCCATCATTTTGACAATCTAGCTGCAAAATTCAAGGAGAAATAAAGGAACAACATGTTACTAAGGAGATTAAATCGCCAAATTAAGGAGCATCACTGTTGCATCACTAATGAAAAGGTAGGATATCTGTCATTACACTGCGTTTAAAAGCATGAAGTTGGTCGCAACACCATGCCGTGTCAAGGGTAGTGTAACCCAGAGTGCGACTCAGAATGAAAACTCAATTTATTTTCGGATGCCAGGCAGACAGGTTATGTCTGCCATTATAATAACAGTTTTAACACAGATAACTCAAATGAAAAACATGCCACCAGTTACAAGAAGAAAAAAATAAAATAAGAAAATACTGCTACAATCATATATTGTTTTTGTAATATTATTATTATTAATGAAACACACATTAAATTACCTATTGTCAATTAATAAAATTATTTTCTAATAAAATGAACACTTTTCACCACCAGGGTTGCAGTTTAAATTGTGTCCTCATAAGCAAAGCTCAATAATCAGTCTGCTCTTGGAGTCAGCAGCAGTAGCATTACTCAGCAGATTCAAAACAACAGAGAGGAGGGATAAAAAAATAATGAAAAAGTTGTTACAACACAGAAACGTAATTCACCCTTGCACTATATTGAAAGTGTGTATGAAAGGTCAGTGTAGATGGGTGTGCGTTACCGTGTAATTTGTGTGCGTGGCTTGCGGGCATGGAGGTGACCAGAAGCGAGCTTCAAGATGTCGACTTGAGGTGACCAGAAGCGAGCTTCAAGGTGTCGACTTGAGGTGAGCAGTGCGCTTAGTAATCCAGTCAAGACAAGGCAATGAACGGAACTTGAAAGTATTAATTCCCACCACCGTATGCACTGAAAACGCTCTGCCAGGAGTGACTATGATGTGCAAAAGTTTCGCCAAACCTCCAGCAGCGAGACAGCAGTCCTTGGGAAGCCGCGTTTAGACTTCCTGGTTTCTCCGTATCTCCGCAATTACCCAGGACATTTCCTCTAACACTCAGTCATTTTTATACACTTCTTCCTCCAATTACCTTCCGGATATGCCGCTTCATTTCCGTTTTTAAAAGAATATGATGGCACTATTAAAGGGATGTCTGCATCAAATCATGCATTGTCTGATTCTACTCTATTAAAAGCATTCACAGAAAGGGCCTTACAAGGAGAGAGAGAGAGAGAGAGAGAGAGAGAGAGAGAGAGAGAGAGAGAGAGACTGAAATTCTCCCTAGAGAAGCCAAGCTGCATTTTTCCATTGATTTGCACTTTGATTATTAAACTGAGTAAATTAAAATGAAATAAATGTCCTCCCATTTTGGTCTTTCTGTCCATCCAGGAGACTTGTCATTATATTGCAGTGGACCATTCACATTGATCAATGGCATCTGCTTCGTTGTTGCTCGGATTAAGAATGATTTGATCAATGGTAACTCACAACAGAATATTATTCCTCCCACTAGGATTGTCATCCAAATATTTTTACCAATTTTATCAAACCATGCACCCCATTTCTTAAATTATATTTAAATTGTTATAAACAAACAAGACAAGCAGTCTTAAGCTTTAGACACCACCATGTTTGTTTTCCATTCTTCATTACTATTAAAATTTCAGTAAAACATAAGTAAAAGTAATAAATCATCTTTCGATCTCAATTATTCATCATACAAGCATTCCCAGGTTTTTTAATACTTCTTTAATAAGTCAGGCACTCCATTGTCTGCAACAGTTCTCAATAGCCAACCTCCACAGCCAGTCCATAAATAATGTTAGGTCTTTTAACACTGTGGTAAGTTGTTTTGGTAAAGCGGTTATTAAAATGCATTTGGGTTGAGTGGAACTTTCGAGCAGGTTTCTTCTAGACCTCCCTTTTGATGTTTCCGGCCTTAGAGCATCCATCCACTTCCTTAAACCCATATGACACCTTACTTCTGAGGCAGATTTCCAAAGTGGTGATGCCCTGCCTGATGCCCTGAAAGTGATACGTTCATAGATTAATCTCAAAATAGTAGTACTAGAAAAAGACACCCAATCCTTCATTTTAGCACCCACTAACCTTTATTTAAAGTGTGGGTACTCCCTGGATGATTTGGGGGGTGGGGGGTAACCAATCCATTAGGTAACTCTAACTTTGCCATAAAGTTTGTAATATGTACTCTTCAAATCAATAAATCAGTAAGATGCTGTATTTAAATTTAGACCCTCAGAGTAATTTAGACATGGGTATTGAACTCCTGGATGGCAGTCTGGAAAATCTTAAATCCAATAGGGGGTATAAGACTGAAATCAACTTATCCAGAGAGATTTGAATCCACATTAGAAATGGCAAAACAGTAATGATTACCAACAGTGATTAGAGTGGGAGGACCAATCAGATAAAAGCCCACCTAATTTTCAGTCTTCTTTTTCTCCGGACTTCCTCCTGCAGTTCTAGAAGCTTCAATAAATCATCTGGTCCAGCCATCTGCAATGGTGTGAGACTGGTTCAAGAATGAGTTAGTGAAAAAACATCCACACAATGATGACAAAAGAATGGGTAAAACATAGTTAGTACCAAAGACACACACAGAATAGATTTATGAACATGAAGTTATTAACATTTATAGTTGAGGAAGTTACGATGTTCAATTCAGTCTTAACGTTTGGCCAATCCTTAGCATTATCAATAATATTTTTACAATCAAATATGTCCAAGATATTTCTCAAATCTTAAAATCTGAACTTTTAGCATGAATAACATTTTCCATTTTATGCACTTCCAACAGAAGAAAACTTTTTATTAGATATTAGAGCATCTTAGCAAAACTGTTTACAATGTTTGTTACAAATCTGAAAACCAGATATTATGAGCACAACTTCAGCAAATTGGAACTGCAGAGAACATGAAATTATCAAAATCATTCTTAAATTTCTTTAACTTTAATTTAAATCACAAAGGCAGATCTCAGTGTACCCATGATCAAACAATGCCTACACTGTGTATATAAAACAAGAAAATAAAATTAAAATAAAATAAATATCTAATCTAAACTAAAAGAATATGCTATCCATCTTTCCTAAATTCGAGTGGAGACACCAAGAGAGATGAGTTCTACCATTCACAGTCTGCAGACTATCATTTGCATGCCATCCTCAAAGAGTACAGTGTGTAAACCTCCCGCTCACTCTCCTTACAGAGTGTGTGGTACAGCATCTCACTCAAGCTCTCCATCAGACAGTCCCTAACAAAATGAATCTACCTATCTTATTTTCTTTGGTTGATCAAGTTTACACCGATAAAGTTGGAACTCATGTAAATTTGTTCTCCAGACATACTTAAACACATAGGAAATCAAAAACAAAACTTATTAAAAATTATCATGGGTCCTTTCATTTAGATATCAAGACAATGTAAAATTTTATATTTTACAAAATGTTATTCTCTCATAAACTGGACCAGGCAGAAAGTAAAACAGACACATGAATGTGAAGTTTTCAGGTTTAAGTTTTGCTTTTCATACTCATGTTACAAAATAGAATATGGTTTTGGAAACATTTATTGGTCAATTATTGGTTACATTTATTTAACTTATTGGTCAGTTTCACCTTTTTTATTTTAATTTCCCTTTCCCATTTCTTTGAGATTTTATCAATCAATTCTCTACACAGTGGATTTCTAGATTTTAGTATTTCCACTGGAGTGTTTGCCATGATTATACCTTATCGTAATATAACAACACTTATCTTCAATACAACCTTTGTTTAAAAATCCAATTATTTAGTTGACTAGTTTAAAATAATACACTGGACTCAAAGCTTTATTGTTTGTCCAGATAATGTGATTTCCCAAATGGTATTCAATCAATTTAAAGTTCTTTGTCATTTCAACATTCTTACTTGCCACAGTTATATGAACTTTAAGCACAGTTATACCATTTGAATGTATAAATTATCTGTATGAAGTCAAATAAATTTCTATGCTACTGCCTAGTTTAGGAGTTATGATCTGACACACGTCCAACAATCACAACAACTGCTCTTTCTCAGTTTAGTTAATCTTATATCACGTTTCCTTCATGGCATGAAAATAACAGTCCAGGCAAAATTTTGTCCAGCCAGCTAAGAGTTAACTTTTTGCTTTCCTGCACATTTAGTTTCATGGGATACAGCTGTGTGGTCACACCGTTTCTATTATTTTCCCTATTGTCAATTTATACTGTATTACATTTACCCATCTGCATTCTCCACTATCATACAACCATGATATTTTTTAAGTGCCCTCTTTTCTTCGAGAATAAGCCTAAATAGTTTTAACTCCATATTAGTTACGCAGCAAATCAAAACTTGATCACAAATTCTACAATTTGAAGAATGACCAAACAACCAACAAAGCCAATATCTCTGAAAGTTTTTAGTACCCCATCTGTCGTTCACTTCGACGTTGTGTCGAAGAAGCGACACTAGGGGTCTCTCTTGAGAGCCAAGCATCTCTGAACTTGAGAAAAGGCCAATGAGAAATTGGCAGACAGAATTTGCATGTCCCGCCACATACAGGGAGGGAAATGCGTCTGTCCATTCAGAATTTTCCTTTGGAGCCAAGCGGTTGTGTGATCAGCTGTATTCACTGACTGTTCACTTCATCTCTACAGAGCGTATGCTGTTGGATCTATGGCGCATATCAGCGGCTTTCTCCTTCTCTGCACAACAGTGCAGCTTTGCCCCTGGGTGCTTCGACAGCGCTTCTAAAAGAGATTATTTTCCCTTAAAAGAGCAATCCAATAACCTGGATGCAGTCGAATTTCTCTCCACTTCTTACGGTCATAAGAGCTGCCTCGGTGCCTGGTCTGCGATCACACGCAGGCAGCATTTTATGAATGGTTCATGTTCTCAATCCGAGAACATAGCCATGGCAACGTTGCGGTCGCAGCTTTCTTTCCTCAAGAGAGAAAGCCACTTCAGCTGGTCTATTCGGCGACACCATTGACGACATCACCCTGCAGTTCTCAGCAGTGAAGAACCATACGGAGGCCACATCATGCCCTGCCGCCATACGAGTGCAGGCCGTGCTCCATCTGCTAGCCTAGGGCATCCCCCAGCGGCTTTCAAACATCAGGCAGCTCCACTTCAACCTGGGCCCAGCTCTCAGCCCCAGCATCGAGCGCTCCACAGGAAGCGCACGCGGGGGGCGTATTTTTCCTCTAGGACCCGAAGGCTCCCGAGCATTCCTGAGACGGATGACCCAGGGAACAAGACGTTTGCTCCAGAGCTGGTAAGCAGACTAATCTGTCCACCGGTGGAGAATTTTCAGTTAAAGGTGTGTGGCTCTCACATCCTCAATAATAAAGCAATTTCCTCTCTCCCTGGGTCACCTGGCCCGCAAATGTCATCCTCACAGCAACCCAGTGCCACACTTCAGCAGTCCCGGCATCCGACCCCCCGCCTCCGGACTCACAACGGCTGCCCCCCGGCTGGCTGTATCTGATGAGTCCAGAGGACGCCCACATGGGACCTCCTCCTCAGTCACTAACCCGCCCCCTGCTGTGTGTGCGGAGCAAGGTACGTGCTTGAGTCTTCTCTCAGCACCAGAGCCTCGGGGTGTGATTTTGCCTCCCGACACCACACTACCTGCCCTGACCCGATGCGAAACCTCGCCAGGTACGTCAAAAACGATCGTCCCCTTAGAGCCCCTCACACGGAGCTTGGACACGTGGCTTTCACTTCCCAACCCGTCGCGCTAGTTGGCCCGGACCATCCGACACAGCTACGGGATTCAGTTCGCCATGCCCCCGCCCCCTTTCGGCGGCATCTGTTTACCTTGGTGCACGGCAAAGACACCAACATCCTGCATGCGGAGATTGCGATCCTTCTACTTAAAGACGTGATAGAGCCTGTCCCTCCAGCCGAGATGAAGAAGGGTCTCTACAGCCCTTACTTCATCGTATCTAAGAAATGCGGTGGCTTACAAACGATCTTGGACTTGCGAGTTTTCAACCGGGCCTTGCACAAACTCCCTTTCAAAATGATCACACAAAGACACATCTTAACTTGCATCCTACATCAAGATCGCAGCGGTAGACCTGAAGGACGCTTTCTATTGTTCGCATTCGACGGCCAGGCATATCAGTACAAGGTCCTCCCCTTCGGCATGTCCCTGTCCTCTTGCATCCCCATGAAGGTCACAGAGGCAGCCTTTGCCCTGCCAGGGGAAGTCGGCATCTGCATACTCAACTTCCTCGACAACTGGCTCATCCTGGCCCATTCCCGGGATTTACCATGCGCCCACAGGAACCAGATGCTCAGGCACCTCAGCCGCCTAGGGCTTCAGGTCAACTGGGAAAAGAGCAAGCTCGCCCCGGTTCAGAGCATATCTTTTCTTGGCATGGAGTTAGACTCAATGGTAGCACGCCTCACCAACGAGTGCACATTGTCAGTGCTGAAATGCCTCATCTTGTTCAAACCAGGCACAGCGAATCCTCTAAAACATTTCCAGAGGCTCCTGGGGCATATAGCATCCTCCGCGGTGGTCGGTCCGCTGGGGTTGATGCATATGAGACCACTTCAGCACTGGCTCCAGACTCGAGTCCCGAGATGGGCATGGCGCTGCTGCATGCACTGTATGTTTATCACCCCTGCCTGCCACCAGATCCAAACCCTGGACATACCTCTTTTCTATGGACAGGAGTCCCTTTACAGCAGGTGTCCCGATGCGTTCTGGTCACCACAGATGCCTCCAAACAGGGTTGGGGTGCCGTGTGCAATGGGCACGCAGCCACTGGCTCCTGGAAAGGGCCCCCGCTGCGTTAGCACATCAATTGCCTAGAGTTGCTGGTTGTATTTCTAGCCCTAAGGAGGTTCCTCCCACTAATTCGGAGCAAGCTCGTCTTGATCCGTTCAGATAGCACCGTGACGGTAGCGTAAATAAATTGCCAAGGTGGCGTGAGCTCCCATCACATGTCAAAACACGCCATCTCCTCCTTTGGAACCAGCAGCGACTCAGATCACTGCGTGCCACTCACATCCCAAGCAGCCTCAACATGGCAGCGGACACGCTGTTGCCATGAGTTACGCTCAGCGGAGAATGGAGGCTTCACCCCCAGTCAGTTTGGGAACAGTTCGGTAAAACACAGGTAGTCCTGTTCGCTTCCCAAGAGACCTCCCACTGCCCGCTCTGGTACTCCCTAATGGAAGCTTCCCTCAGAACAGACGCACTGGCATACAGCTGGCCCCGGGGGCTTCGCAAATACGCATTTCCCCCAGTGAGCCTTCTTGCACGGGTGCTGTGCAAGGTCAGGGAGAATGAGGAACAAGTTATTCAGGTGGCCCCCTACTGGCACACTCGGATTGTTTCTCGGATCTCGTGCTCCTCGCGACAGCCCCTCCCTGGTGAATTTAAGGACCTTCTTTCTCAGGGATGGGGCACCCTCTGGCATCCATGCCCAGACCTCTGGAAACTCCATGTCTGGCCCCTGGACTGCATGCAGAAGATCAAAGTGGCCTACCACCTGCCATCGTAGACATGCTCAACCAAGCCAGAGCTCCCTCTACCAGGCAATTCTTTAATTGGTTTTCTTCCCAGTCTGAAGACTCGCAGAGATGCGCAGTTCGGTCAGTGCTTTCATCCCTGCAAGAGATGTTGGAGGGGAGGCTGTCCCCCTCCACCTTGAAGGTGTATGTAGCCGCTATTATGGCCCACCATGACGCAGCAGACGGCAAGTCCTTGGGTAAGCATGACTTGATTATCAGGTTCCTTAGAGGTGCCCGGAGGTTGAATCCTCCCTGGCCAAGCCTGTTCCCCTCCTGGGATTTCTCAGTGGTCCTCTCGGGCCTTCAGAGACTCCCCTTCGAGCTGCTTGACTCAGTTGAGCTCGAGGCCCTCTCCTTGAAGACAGCCCTCCTAATCATGCTCGCCTCCATAAAGAGGGTTGGGGACATTCAAGCGTTCTCTGTCAGAGATACCTGCCTGGATTTCGGTCCGGCAGACACCCAAGTCGTCCTAAGACCGTAACCGGGCTACGTGCCCGAGGTTCCTATGACCGCTGTGTGTATTTTCCATGTTTGTAGCAACTCCTCCCTCTCAGCAGGTAGGATCTACCACCGCGCCATTTCCACATGTGGCTGGAAAACCCATGTGATGTATTCTGCCACTCTTTATATTCCCCCAGCCTGCGCAGGTGGTGGTCTCCGTGGGGTCTTTTCCCCCTGAAAGAATAGGAGATGGAAAAGAACACCGTCCTCGATGCGTGTGATAGCCTTCAGATGGCCCCAGTCGCTATAACTCTATGCGAGAAACTCTATAGAGAGAGAAAAGGCGCGGCTGGCGCGGCCTGGTCCCATGCTTGGCACTTCGCCTTGTTCCCCACTTACGGGTCCTGGGAACCAGAAGGTTATGATGACTTTATGGGGCATTGGGGAAGGGTATGTGCAGTTTGATGCGGCCTGTCGCTTTGGCATGCAACTGCCTGCCTGCACCTGCGTCAGCAGTGCACATACACGGTTCAGTGCATGGCATGAGTAAATATGGACCCCTAGTGTTGCTTCATCGACACAATGTTGAAGTGAGCGACAGACGGGTAACGTCTACGTTACTATTGTAACCTCTGTTCCCTGATGGAGGGAACGAGACTTTGTGTCCTCCTGGCCATGACGCTGAACCGAGCCACAGTTATAGCCGAACCTCATTCTCAGCTCCTCAGGGCAAAATCCTGAATGAACAGATGCATTTCCCTCTCATTATACCCGTATGTCCGTGGGCGAAACATGCAAATTCTGTCTGCCAATTTCTCATTGGCCTTTTCTCAAGTTCAGAGATGTGCGAGTCTGTCAAGAGAGACCCCTAGTGTTAATTCTTCGACACAACATCTCATTCCCTCCATCAGGGAACAGGGGTTACAATAGTAACCTAGACGTTTCGTCTGTGTTAACAAAGAAAACACCTTTCTAAATTTTCACAAGAGACAGACTTTCATTCCCAAAGTCCATTCAACATATAAAAGACAAACTTTCTTTGTTAGACAACATTTACTCCATTCAGTGTGTCCCTCACAAAAGATTCACTCTGTGTTCCTTATTTTTAAGGACTCATCATATAATCCAGTCCTTCTACTGGGCTCATGAAATTCATTTACATTTTGTTCCTTATTTTTAAGGACTCCTATATTCCAGTCCCTCTTATGGGTTCATAAAATTCATTCACACTTTGTCCTTTGAAAATGGCTCATACATTCTTTTGAACCTTTATTTTTTAGGGCTCATATTTGTACTCAGTTATACAATTCCATACACAATCGCACTTTAGTCACAATTCATACACTTTCAGACACAGACACAAATACTCTCACAAACAGATATTTTCACACTTTTTACAAACACAAGGCCTTTGTGAAATCACAGCTCTCAAAAAATATAATAAGATTCTAAAATCAACTACACTACCACCTCTCTTAGGCGACCTACCAAGCAGACCATCTCATCAATTCACTTCCTCGACACAAAGAAAAGCGGTATTAGTAGGCTTTTTGCCTACCAGTGCAGCCCTCTTGCTAATATAGCAGACCAGTATCCATAGAACTTTCTTCTCCTGCCTTCCCATGCAGACCTCGTATTGCTACGCAATAGAGTGATATCCATAGGATTTTCTACACATTAATTTATCTTCAAGCTGTTATCCATCAAGGCCCAATTAACAGTAAAACACAAATTTTTGCATGCAAGTAAATTCTTTTGGAATCAGAAATGTGTCTTTTCTTTAATTTGAAGAATTGCTTACCTCAAGTGGCCACCTATTTATGCAGCTCGCCCCCTGCCACAATGACGTGGCAGCCTGCATTCCGCTCCTTTTCCAATCCCACTTCACAGGCACCAAGTAATTATGTCGTGGCAGATTCCCCACACCAGCAATCAAAGCATAGATGTCAAAGATTTCTCGGAGTTGCAAAGTTTCTGATTGAAAAACTAGGCTTTATTATAAAAATAACAAAGCCAAAATGGTTCATGAAGAATCTGAAATGACATTTTAGAACATGCCTTTTTATACAGTTTCTGTTCTCTTTGAGGATTGGCCTCTTCGTCCAATAAAATTAACCCTTAATAACATCCAATAATATCATCCAATGAAATCTTATGCCTCGGTTATTTACGTCATCACTCTTTCTAACAGGACAACTTACTTCAGTAGTGACAAAAGCATAACCATTTAATTTTATATGCATAAAACACACTGTAATCATTTAATATGGTTACAATATTTATATTAGCTAACTATCATTACTTTCTGCATTCATTTGATTAGTATATTAAATGATTTCCCTTATTTCAGTTTATTGGTCACACACAACACATCCCTGTGAGATAGAGAAGTGTGTGTGTGCAATTCATCCCAATACTCCCTATTCGACATATTGTCTGCATCAAATCATGCTTTGTCTGATTCTATTCTATTAAAAGTATTCACAGAAAGGGCCTTACAAGGAGACACAGAGAGAGGGACTGTAATTCTCCCTACAGAAGACAAGATGCATTTTTCCATTGATTTACACTGATTATTAAACTGAGTATATGATAATTAATTCAATAAATGAATGATTAAATATCTAACCTATTGAATAACATTCATAATGCAGTTATTCATAATACATCGATTACACATTGTCATTTTTATATCATTGAATATTATATACATGTTAATTCAGTCTAATGATGGACTACACTCTTGAAATGGAATACACAGACTATCAATTTATTTCCAACAAAAGCCTTCATCAGCCAACTAACAAGGACAATAGCATCTATGTGAACTTCTGCAGTTAATCCAGGATGGACTTCAAAAACATTAGTCATTAATCTTACAGTTCATACAAAATCTTTGTTTAAACACTGACCCTTAACACTTACTTAGTTTAATAATTTTAAACCATGAATTGCACTATACTGTAATAGTAATATTGGCATTATATTCATCTTGTTAGCCAGGGGGAACTGGCCCCCAGGGTTTTCTGTTCCTTGCCACAGTCTCCTTCGGCTTGCTCACAGGGGTTATAAATACAATTATTATTTAATTACTTATTTTAAAACACAATTCACAATTGTATTTTACAGTGATGTCTCAAAAACTTTATAGAATCTAGTTTAATTTTCTGCTTGCATGATCTTCTGCATAGCTGCTTTGAAATTTTGTGTGTTGTGAAAGGCATGTTAATTCAATTATCAAAATGGATTAACTGAATAAATGAAAATATACCAGATGCCTGTCAGTTGAATGCATTTCTCATTGCCGCATTGAGTGTTTACCTTGTAAATAGCTTCTCTATAATGAGAGCAATCAATTCTTTTTTCTTTTGAGCTGCTGTTGTTTTGAAAGCGTGATGCTGATGTTAGCAGTTCATGGGTCATGGTTTGAGGCCAGTAAGATTTTGGCTGTTGGTAGAATAGGGGCATATGACTAGGTGGGCCTGAATGCCCAATGGGTGACATCAGTCCACCCTTGCCCAACTGTGGCTATGCCAGTTGTTTTAACAGATGGTTAATGTGTCTCAAATAAAGCTTCACACTCCAGCCTTTGAGTTGTTGTCAAGCAGTCTGTTAAGCATTATGCAGGATTAGATGTTTTGCATTGTGAAAAAGATTTGTGTTGAGATTGTGGAAATATGATCTACTTGGCAGTGATTTCTGTATGCTTCAGGTGCTTTTCCAACATCTGTGTTCTGTCTTAAAGGAATGCAAATGAGTATCTGCAGTAAACAAAGGGTCAGACTTATCAAAGCATTCAGTGCTTTGAAATGTGCCCCCAAAGGGAGTGTGGATGGTATCAGCAGGAGAAGCTCTTGGATGTACATGGACTTGATTGCTGTGTCTTGTCATTAGAATGATACTTTGAGCGTCTCCTCTGTTTTCAAATGTATTAAAAGTTATAGAGAAGGAGAAATTCAATAAAAATGAATTGTGCCCGCTGATATCGTTTATTTGTACACGCTGTCTGTGTAGTTCCAGCTTGATTAAAGAAATTTAGCAAATCTGGTAAGGATGCAAATGCTCACACAAAGTCTGTGCTGAATACAATTTACACCACACAATTCCCAATCATTCAGGTCAGTTCTCAGTGCTAGGTTGTGGAGAATGCAGCCTACTACTGTGATCTAGTATATTTTACTGGAACTGCATCACTCCACCACTGTGGCCTAGATATAAAACAAGTTGTCATTAATTTGTTACATAGTGATATCGGGAAGCAATCATTCTTCCCGATTAATTTAAGTGTGCAAATATATGTGTTGCTAAATTGTGACATATTTAATTTGATAACTTTATCCTTATATCTGTCACTGTCATTCTCAGGATTTTGTAGGTCAATGAATAAATCCATGGATCAGCCATTGTTTGCTAAGCGCAACTTGTTGGTCAAATGGCAACATCTTCACTTTGAGTACAAGGTCTTCGGATTGTAATGGGCTTCAAATGACCTTTTACTTTAAAGGAATTGTTCATTTTTATTCACCCTGATGTTGTTTCAAAACTGGCATGACTTTTTTTTTTCTTATGCGGAACACAAAAGGAGATATTTTAATACATTTCCTGTATCATTTTTAAAATACAATAGCAGTGGATGCCTCACTTTAAAGCTTAAAAAGTACTTAAGAGAATCAAAAAAGTAGTCCATGCAGCTTGTGCATCATATTCTAAATGTTCTGAAGGCATACACAATGTAAATAGTTTTGCATTGAAAATAGTTTTGCATTGAAAATCGTTTTGCTTTGTCTGTATTAGGGATGCACCAATGCCCCAATCCATTATCGGCTCCGATACTGCCGTTTTTAACCATATCAGGTAAAGGTTTGACGAGACCGATCCAAATTCAAAACTGTGTGTTAGTCATGCTTGTCACCTTTTTGCTCCATAAATGACACAAAAGAACCATAAAAGCACAATTAAGGTAGTCCATATGACTTGTGCATTTTATTCTTTATTAAGTCTCTTGTAGACAAACAATAGCTTTGTGTATAGAAAAAGGCTGCGTTTAATAAATAAATATTCAGAATGCATATGCAACGTGTTTCAATGAATGTGTGCTGCTCTGTTGATACATGCATGGCACACTATTTTCTGCTCTCAGTGCTGCACACAATATAGACTCACTGAACACTTTATTAGGTACACCTGCACACCTATTTATTCATGCAATTATCTAATCAGCCAATCATTTGGCAGCAGTGAAATCATTAAATCATGCAAATACATGTCAGGAGTTTCAGTTAATGAGTGTGTTTACATGCATGTTCTTACAATAATTATGCTTAATAAGCCGACAATGTGTGTGGTCATGTAAATGCAATAAGCTGATGTAAAGGGGTTAAGGGAAAGGAGGCAAGAACCGGCTTGATAATATAAATAATATTTTAATTATACACTTAACCAAAAAGACAAACACACACAGGTGTCAGGTAAATCTCTCTCTCGTACTGCCGTCTTCAGTCTGCCTTTATCCCTCTCAAGGGCTAATTAGCCTGATTAGGGGCCGGATGTGCGAAATCACGACCCGGCCCCGCCCTCCGCCCTTCCACAACTTAATTTTTTTATCGCCATAAAGGCTGTAAATGGCTTACAGTAGAAGACAAAATGATTAGCCCCCTATTAAATATTTTGTTATTTTTCAAATAATTTCCAAGTGCTGTTTAATGGAGCAAAGTTTTTTTCAACATAGCAACATAACATAGCATTTCTAAACATAATAGTTTATTTAGGCAATTTAGAGTGTTCATAATACAAATATAAACAAAATTATAACCAAGAATAAAAATATCTACAGGTCAAAATTATTAGCCCTCTGATGTTAATAGTCGATCCCTTTTGCTTAATAACAGCCTTTAGTCATTTGTTGTAGTTCTCAACCAGTTTTAGGAATTTCTCCTGAGGAGTCGCAGCCCATTCCACCTTAGCAAATCTCTCAAGCTCCTCCAGATTTATTGGTCTCCTGGCATGGACTCGAGTCTTCAGTGTTGCCCACAGATTTTCTATGGGATTCAAGTCTGGGCTTTGTGCAGGCCAGTCAAGGATGTTCACATTGCTCGTTTGGAGGTAGTTCTTCACCAGAAATGAGGAATGCTTTGGGTTGTTATCATGCTGGAAATGTCAACCCAGACCAAGTTGTTGCAGATTGCCTGAGATTGTCTTTCAAAATCTTCTCGTAGTATTCCTTTTTCATGATTCCTTTGACCCTGATGAGATTCCCAGACGCACTGAAACATCCTCACAGCATTATACTCCCATCGACATGTTTCACTGTGGGAACGGTGTTCTTTGGGTTGAGCACCTCTCCCTTCTTTTTCCAAACATAGGCAACATCTCTATGGCCAATGAGCTCTAGTTTTGTCTCATCTGACCAAAGGACACGTTTCCAGTATGCATAATTTTTCTCTAGGTTGTCCTTGGCAAACTTCAGTAGAGCTTGGATGTGTCTCTTCTTCAGAAGTGGAGTTTTTCTTGGTCTGCAACCATGCAGTCCATTCCTGTGCAGGGCTGTAGTGACTGTCTTCATTGAGAAATCAATCCCAGACTTGGCAAAATCATTCACTAGTGTCTTGGCAGTTGTTCTTGGGTCTTTAGAAACCTCTCTCATCAGTTTTCTTTCCAAGGTTTTTGAAATATTTCGCTTCCTGCCTCTGCCAGTCTTGTTCTCCACTGTGTGGGTCTCTGCAAACTTCTTGATAATACTTCTCACCGCAGTTCTTGACACCTGAAAACGCTTTGATAAATGTGTATATCCTTCTCCTGCTTTGTGAGCATTAACAATTATTTTTCTCAAGTCTAAACAAATTTATTTTGTCTTTGCCATGATTACAGCTTTATATTACTTCACTAGTTGTTTTGCAAGATACTAATCCTCAGTTTGAAGAGCAACTTAAAGGCTTGGGGGATTAATTAGGTTAATTAGGTGAGTTAGGTTAATTAGGGAAGTCATTGGATAACAGTGGTTGGTTCCGTAGCCAATCGAACAGATAATTTCTTAAGGGGGCTAATAATATTGACCTTAGCAGTTTTTTAATTTATTTAAATAATTATTTTATTCCAGGCAAATTGAAATAAATAAGGCTTTCTTCAGAGGAAAAATATAATAAGAAATACTGTGTTAAAATCCCCTTGCTCTGTTAAACATCACTTGGGAAATATTTGAAAAAGAATAGAAATTTCTTAGGGGGGCTAATAATTTTGTCTTCAACTGTACGAGTAACCACATCGACATGAGTAGATTTTTGCTCATTACGCTGATTTCACACGCCATGTAAATACCTTACCTGGTGTTCTTACCATCTCATCCAATGTGCTTACATGTTGTGTGCATGTCTCTTCACGGTTTTAAGTTAAATGTAAAGAATAACACGATTACTTCAAATGTCATGTAAATGCTGATTTCTTGCCTTGTCTGATTTTTTAAATCAGCTGATTTTAGAGAGCAATCAGCATATTGGTGTGCATGTAAATAGGATCACCATCAGAATGGGGAACATTTTAATCTCAGTGATTTCGACCATGGCATTGTTAGTGCCAAATGGGCTGGTTTGAGTATTTCTGTACCTGCAGAGCTTCTGGAATTTTCGCGGCCTTCAAAAAAAAAAAAAAAATCCCCTACAACAACAACAACAACAAAAAAAAAAAAAAACAGTGAGCGACAGTTCTGCGAACTGAAACACTACAGGTCAGAGGAGAATTGACTGGAATGACTGTTTGAGCTGAGAAAAAGGCTATGGTAACTCAGATGATCACTCTGTACAATTGCAGTGAGCAGAATAGCATCTCAGAATGCACAACACATTGAACTTTGAGGTGGATGGGTTACAACGGCAGAAGATCACGTCTGGCACTTTTTTAGTGTTCAGTATTTGTATGAGCGCTCCTCACAAACAACATCTCAGATATACTGTAGATTCTTGATAGTTCGGGTCACTTATAACATGTAACGAGAATGGTACCGGAGGATAATTTCACTAGATTTTAATAAGAAGCATATTAATCTATTGTGAACTAGGCTACATACAATCTCAAAGGACTTACTGGAGTGTTCTGCCAAAATAAAAGCCTGATGGTTTTAATGTTTAGGGCACAAGTAAATATATATATTTTACAATAAACAAAAAAGTTAATAAATAATAATAACTATTATTATTATTATTATTATTATTATTATTATTATCATCATTATCATTTGTTTACAAAAACAACAATGTTTAAGTTTACTTGGTTCCAAAAAGTATTGTGTGAATAAGTGGACATATCCAATTACAACTAAAGTGATAAAACCTTTTTCTTAATAGGCAACACATTTATATTGAAATTATGTGTAGTCAGATGATTTTGTTTCTTTACATATAAAAGAGTACCCCCTATCAGTATCACTCCGAGTCTTCAAGAATCAGATATGGATCCGGAGAGAAAAAATTGTATCGGTGCATCACGAGTCAGTATTATATAAATTCCTGCCGCGTGCTGTTTCATAAAGCGGTGAGGACAAAATCAGCCACTGAAGAAGGTAGAAACATGTCCCCATGGTCCCCACCATAAATGCGGCCTTGTGCATATTTATGTAAAGTTCAAAGGCAGGTTGCAACAGACGATTAAAAGAAGGAACTTTCAACAAACAATAATCTTTTACTGTGAGCCACCTGCACAAGATAAACTGCATTTAGTGACAATCTAGAAAATTATACCATAAATATATTTGTATATATGTTTCAAACATCTGGTACTGTATGTCCTATCTTAGTAATAAATACAGTACATCAGCAAACAGGGATCTAAAAGTGCTTTACTGTGGAATTAGGCAATCAAATTATAAAAATAGGGAGAAATTGCCTCTGTTATCAAACCAAACAGAAAGCCATGTCTCAGAGCTGGTTTAACTCCAGATTTGAGAGTATCTCATCAGTAATTCCCTACAGCATGCTTACATGCCTGCAGCATGTCGACATGTCTCCTTGCAGACTGCCATGGCCTGAGGTTTGATTTCTGTACTTTCTCCAGGTACACGAATCCATAACTTTCTGTGTTAACTACTGTCTAAAACTACCATTGACTCACAGTTCAGGACAAGTACTGGAATTATGGCGGGGCTCTATTTCAAAAATGGACAATGGGGTTAAAAATTACATATTTAAAATCTATAATCATAAGTTTGCTTCAGTATGGCATTTAAAGTAAAAATCATAAAACTATAAAACTTAATTAGCACACAACCATACATTTTAGAACATGCTCCATTTGAAATTTGCAATTGTAATGGGAGCCAGCTGGTAAATAGCTGTGCAGTGTGTAAACCTCACTCCCCTGACCTCAAGAGGTGCACTAGCGACTGCCGCTAGAGGCTGTAGCCTTTAGCCTTCTCGTTAGCGCACCCGCCTCCCATGCCGGAGACGTCGGTTTGAGTCCCATTCAGAGCGGGGGCGAGTAGGACCGGCTACATTTGGTGCCGTGACCCGGATGGGAGTGAGGTTTAGGGGGGTGAGTGTAACGGGAGCCAGCTAGTAAATAGCTGTGAAGTGTGTAAACCTCACTATCCTGACCTCAAGAGGTGCACTAGCGACTGACGCTAGAGGCTGTAGCCTTTAGCCTTCTCGTTAGCGCACCCGCCTCCCATGCCGGAGACGTCGGTTCGAGTCCCGTTCGGAGCGGGGGCGAGTAGGACCGGCTACTCAATGTCGAGTTCGAACAGAGGTAAGTTTAATACTCTTTATGACCAGGTTTCAGTTCACATGCTGTAACAATGAATTTATCCATATTTAATAAATCAAATAAAACTGCAACTCTATGCCAGTAGATTTATTAACTGGAGCGGGATCTCAGTTGGTTCCATTTAAGTTACTGATTTCACTGACTTTATTAACTTGGCATCAAAGCCACAATGAAATCAGCATTTTCTGTAGCAGCTTCACTTGAAACTAATCATGCACCAACTACTACTGCTAATAAGGTGTGTGCAGCGGAGCTATTATCTGTATTTGTTTCTGTATCTGTTCATATGACAAAATTATCTGTATTTGTCGCTGTATTCGGATAGAGCCGGGTGTGGGCGGGGCTTAATCCGGAAGTCAGTCAAAACTAAATGAAACACCCATTTGTTAGTATTGCTCTTACATTTTTTGTTTCTATTAATAAAATATGTATATACCTTTTCATAATAATAGCCTAATAATAATAACAAGCAATTATAATTATTTATTTTTTTCTTACCAGATGAAGCTGAATTTGTAGGCAACATTATCTATGGAATATGTTGTGGTTTCTCCTGGTATTTCAGATATTAATATCTGCATGAAACATTTTGTCTGTTCATGTATAACAACAATATTCTGAATGCAGAAGGTGTCAAGCAAAATGTGAACTGTCAAGCACACATTTTTACAGTGCATAATCAATACAAATTCAAACAGGATTTCAGGATTTTTTTTACAACAGGACACCATTATTTAGTTAAATAATAATAATACTAATAATAATACTAATAATAATACTAATAATGTTAAATTTATATAGCGCCTTACCAAAGTTCAAGAGCACTTAACATTTTAAAATGTAGCACAGTTTAAAGAAGAAGAAGAAAAAGTGGAAGAAGAAAAGCATGTTTCCGTTTCTTCGTTTTCCAAACAGATGAATACTCTGTGAAGCATTTAAACCTTTATGGAGCATTTTAACTTTTTTTTTAGGAATAAAGTTAATTACCTTAATCGCTGATGTGAATATAAATGTGGTCAAATTTAAGAGACGGATACCCAAGCTCTGACTTAAAATCATCACTTCAGTTCAGGAATTTAACATCGTGCTCAGGTTTAGGCTATAAATAAATACACAACAATTACATCCCATTGGGCACATCCCTACTGCTAATGTTACTTTAAAATAGTCTACCTGCTATGCTGTAAATGTAGCTTACGTCATTCTGTGTCACTCCGAGAATATAAGGACAAAGGTTCTGTTTGACCTTTTTCTAGCACCAATATGAAGTCAAAACCTAAATCTGATCAATTTCTACAACTATAATTAATTGATAAAATGATGCCCCTTATTACCAAGAAAGCCCAGCAGCATCTCTACTTCAAAGGCTGATGAAAGCACATCTCCCACCCCCATCCTCACTATATTCTATAGAGGGACTATTGAGGGCATCCTGAGCAACTGCATCACTGCCTGGTTTGGGACTTGCACCGTTTCGGACCGCAAAGCCCTGCAGAGGATAGTGAGGACAGCTGAGAAGATCATCGGGGTCTCTCTTCCCTCTATCAAAGCCATTTACAAAAAACACTGCATCCGCAAAGCAACCAGCATTGTGGATGACCCCACACACTCTCACACAAACTCTTCACCCTCCTGCTGTCTGGCAAGAGGAACCAAAGCAGTTGGGCCCTCACAGCTTCTTCCCCCAAGCCATCAGACTCCTCAATACTCAGAGACTGGACTGACATACACACATGTGTCCTGAGATGCACTTTAATTATTGTCACTTTATACATGGCTGCTACCTCAATAACTCCTATGTGCATAGAACACTGTCTCATAGTATGTTATGTTTACATTTGGCATTTTTAGAAACTGACATCTTTTTGCACTACTGTGTACTGGTCTCTCACTGTGCCTATTGTCCTGTTAATTTGTAATACTTTATTGTACTGTTCCATAATTTTTGCACGCGTTTGCACGTGCACTTTCTATAGGTATGTTATTTAGTCTGTGTAGTCTCAAGTGGTTCTGTGTTTGTCCTATGTTTTTTATGTAGCACCATGGTCCTGGCGGAACATTGTCTTGTTTCACTGTGTACTGTACTAACTGTATATGGTTGAATGACAATAAAAACCACTTGACTTGATATTATAAGCATATTGACTTTTGCTGTTTAAGAATTTACAGCTTGCTGCTGCAGCAATTAAAAATTCTGCCTTTCAGTTCTATTAAAATCATGCATAGTTTAAAATTGGAATGATAGTAGGATCTCTTGGGGTTAATATAGAGACAGGGGTCCTGACTTCATCAAAATTCAACCAGATAGTTTCTGTCTCAGAGAGAATGGAGTAAGTGCATTCAAAGGCCAATTAAACAAGTCTTCAGAGGAAACTGAGAAAGAGTGAGATGCCAAGGTGCTGGATGTACTAAATGTAGAAAAAACGTCTAGGTTACGTATGTAACGAGACGTTGTGTCGAAGAAGTGACTCTCTTGAGTGCTGAATATGCCTCTGATCTATGAAAAAAGGCCAATGAGAAGTTGGCAGACAGTATTTGCATACCCCGCCCCCGGACATACGGGTATAATGTGGGGAAATACGTCGAGTTCATTCAGGATTTTTCTGAGGAGCCAGAAATGGTCCGGCCACAACAGTGGCTCGGCTCAGCAATGTGGCCGGGAGGACACAAAGTCTCGTTCCCTCCATCAGGGAACGGAGGTTTCATACGTAACCTAGATGTTCCCCGTCTGTCACTCACTTCGACGTTGTGGCGGGAGCGTATGCCGCTTAGGCGATTTATGTACGCTACCGTGGTGGTGCTGGCTGACCTGACTAGGACACGTTTATCTCAAACTAACGGGAGAAACTTCCACAGGGCAGAGAAAACAGTCAGCAACTCTAGGCCATTGATGTGCCAGTGCAGTGGGGCCCCTTTCCAACGGCCCTTGGCTGCGTGCCCATTGCACACAGCGCCTGAATTTGGAGGCGTCGGTCGTGGCCAGGACACGTCGGGACACCTGCAGAAGGCAGAGGTCTGTCCAGGGTTTTGACGTTTAGCGGCAGGCGAACAGAGCCCGGTTGAGAACTCGCAAGTCCAAGATCGGTCATAAGCTGCCACCTTTCTTGGGTACAATGAAGTAAGGGCTGTAGAGACCCTTCTTCATTTCGGTTGGAGGGACAGGCTCTATCGCGTCTCTGTTTAGAAAAAGAGTAGCGATTTCCGCGCGCAAAGATTTGGCATGCTTGCCGTGTACTGCATTAAAGCGGACGCCCACGAAGGGGGGTGGGGGCCTGGCAAACTAAATTGCGTAACCGAGTCGGATGGTCCAGGCCAGCCAGCGTGACGGGTTGGGAAGTGAAAGTCACGCATCCAAACTCCATGCTAGGAGCACCAAGGGGACGATTATTTTTGATGTACTCGTCAGAACTGGCCGGCCGAGGAACAGTCGTGGGGCTGAAGTCAGGGGGTCCGCGTCCAGCATGCCAGGCCTGTAAAGATCTGGTGGCAGAGTGCCGTGAGAATGGCATTTGTGGGCTAGGTGATCCAGAGACAAAGGAAATAGATCTGTTATTGAGAATGTGGGTACCGCAGCCCTGTATAGGAGGGACGGCAAATTAAATAAATTCAACAAAAGATTCTCCTCCCGGTCCTCTACCCGGGGACGTAGTGGTCTGCTTACCAGCTCCGGAGCTAACGTCTTTATCTCTGCGTCGAGCGTCTCAGGAGCGCTTGGGAGCCTTCCGGGTCCTCGAGGGGGTCCGTGAGATGAGGGATGTCAGCTTCCTGAGATGTGCTCGATGCTGGGGCTGAGAGCTGGGCCCGAGAGCTGGGCCCGGGTTGAGGCGGAGCAGGGTGTTTCTTAGCCGCAGGAGGACGCCCTCGGCGAGCAGACGGGGCATGGCCCATGGCGGCAGGCTTGCGGCGGGGCAGGATGTGTGAAATGGCATCCGTCTGCTTCTTCACCGTGGAGAACTGCTGGGCAAAGTCCTCGACGGTGTCGCCAAAGAAGCCGAACTGGGAGACAGGGGCGTTGAGAAAGCGAGATTTGTCGGTCTCACGCATCTCAACCAAGTTCAGCCTCAGATGACGTTCCTGGACCACGAGCGTGGCCATCGCCTGGCCGAGTGACTGCGCAGTTCCTGCAACACATCGGGATCTGGGCTACCCCTGTGGAGATCATTAAGTGCCTTGGCCTGGTGGACTTGCAGGAGCGCCATGGCGTGCAGGGCGGAAGTGGCAAGTCCGGCGGCGCTGTAGGTTTTGGCGGTCAATGAAGACATTGTCCTACAGGCCTTGGAGGGGAGCACAGGGCGACCCCGCCAGGTGGTAGGGTTTCCGGGGCACAGGTGGAGCGCAACAGCCCTCTCCACCTGGGGAATCGCTGTGTACCCATGGGCCGCTCCGCCATCGAGGGTAGCGAGAGCGGATGTGCGAGTGGCTTTGTGACGAGTGGAGAGGGGTGCCCTCCACGAAGACGTCAGCTCATCATGCACTTCCGGGAAAAACGGGACTGGGGGGGGGGCTATGAGCAACGCGCAGACCCCAGGAACCAGTCATCCAACCACGATGGCTGTGGGGAGGACGGAAGGTTCTGGACCAGCCCCACACTGGCGGCGGCCCAGGAAAGCATGTCGTTCATCTGTGCGTCAGCTTCAGCCTGGGCGTGCTGGCCCGAAGGTGGCAGCCCAGGGGAGTCATCTGCGTCAGACGCCGCACTCTCCAATGCAGCGGCAAGCTCATCCACCTCGAGCTCTAGAGGATAAGCAGGCTAGCCGTGAGGCGAGCCGCTGTTGCCTCGAGCACGGACGGGAGTCAATGAACATGCTGGGGGGCAGGTGGTCCGAGGGGGCTTACCTGGCAGCTGCACCCACTGCCATCCCCAGATTGCCTCCATCACCAGTCGCATCGTCCTCAATCCCGTGGGAAGAAGGAGCAATGCGGGGAGCGGCTGGAGTGGCATGCTTTCTGTTGAAAGCGAGCCACGACCGCAACGTTGCCATGGTCATGCTCTCGCAGTAAGAACCATGCGAACCATCCACAAAAGCTGCCTCGGTGTGATCGCTGCCCAGACACACGAGACAACGCCTGTGGCCGTCTGAAGCGGAGAGCACTCTACCGCATGCAGGAACTACACTGGGGTGGAATGGCATCTTTATAAAGACGCGTCCTGAAATGGACGTTCAATGCCGCTGTGTAAATGCTCTTTTAGAGGAAAATACTCTTTTATAGAGAAAATCAATCTTTTAGCTTTCTGCGCTGTCGAAGCGCCCAGGGGCAAGCTGCACTACCATGCAGAGAAGGAGAAAAGCCACTGAAGTGCGCCGTAGATCCAACAGCAGGCAGAGCGTCAGAGGAACAAAGGCAGGAATAGGTGTGTGACTCGCAGCTGACTGCATACACGACCATCGGCTCCGAAGAATATTTCTGAATGAACTCAACGTATTTCCCCGCCTTTATACCCGTATGTCCAGGGGCGGGGTATGCAAATACTCATTGGTCTGCCAACTTCTCATTGGCCTTTTTTCATAGATCAGAGGCATATTCTGCGCTCAAGAGAGACCCCTAGTGCCGCTTCTTCGACACATTGTCGAAGTGAGCAACAGACAGTGTGGAGTGGAGGGGGCGGGGCCGGGCTGGAATGTTGCACGGGGCGCGCGAGGGATAAAGGCGGCTGGTGACGACGGTTCGAGAGAGAGAGCTTAATCATGGACATGTCCGTTGTCCTATGTGTTTGTCTTTTGAGTTTTCGTAACTTTTCAAGTTATACGTCAAGCCGGTTTCTCGCCTCTTCCTTGCCCATGAATTTGTTCTGTTTTACATTGGTGCCGAAGCCCGGGAAGGAAGAGGGGTGCGCCGTAGCGTAGTTCTCGCCACTGCCCAGCGGAGCAGCCGCGGCCATCTGCCGGGGGACGGAGGAGCCCAGCCGCCTGGACGCGGAGGATCGGCCGCCGACCGCGAGGGGAGGAGGGGCTCCTGGCCGACCGCCTGGAGTGGTTAGGGCCGCTGCCAGGGGCGGGGGAGTCCCCTACTAGCCGCTGGAACGCGGCGGGGTTGGAGACCGCCGACCGCGTGCGGGGAGGGGCTCGCTGCCGACCGCCTGGAGCGGGAGAACCGCTGCCAGGGGCGGGGGGAGGCCCCTTCGACACCCCGGGAACGCAGCGGGGCGTTCCGTCCGCCAGGGGCTGAGGACTGCCTCCGATCTGCCCGGAGAGGCACGGCTGTCGTCCTGTAGAGGGTAGAGAAGTGGCTGAGGAACGAGCTACGGCGTATCAGAGAACCGGAGTAAGTTTTTTTTCTCTTTAATCTCTCTCTCCTCTCTCTCTCTCGCTACCGCTCTGCGTTGGCCTTTTCCCTCTTTTTTTAAATTATGGTGTTCATGGGAGGGGAGGTACCGCCCAGTGCAGGAACCCTCCCCCCCATTTTTAATTGTTTGTTGTTGTTTCCCTCCCCTTGCCCCCTCCCTCGTCCAGGTTGATGGGGACAACCCGCCGGCAGACCGCGTGGGAGGCGCCCCCCCCCAGGGGATGTACGTCAGGCCGGGGGTCCCCAGCCTGAAAGAACGGGGGAGGAATGTGGCACAGTGGAGGGCGGGACCGGCGCGTGATTACGCACGCCCGGTCCCGTATTAGGCTAATTAAGCCGTCAAGAGGGATAAAGGCCACTCGCAGACGGCGATCGAGAGAGAGAGCTCAATTACGGACATGTCCGTTATCTTATGTGTTTGTCTTTTGAGTTTTCCATTAAACCTTTAAGTTATATGCCAAGCCGGTTTCTCGCCTCTTCCTTGCCCATGAATTTGATAAAACAGAATTTGTCATAATGTAGTCATTAATAGTAATTGGTTTGTATTTTCACATTTTAAGATTGAAATTCTGTGTGTGGGACAAGGGTAAAACAAACTCTACATAAAAGGCACGTGAAAAGTAGCAAAAATCAATGATAAAGTTATGATAAAAATATTCTGGGTTCAATACAAATTAATCTTAATTGACAGCATTTGTGGCACAATGTTGATTAACACAAAACTTAATTTTGACTCGTCCCTCCTTTTCTTAAAACAAAGCAGATATATGGGTTCCAGTGAGGCACTTACAATGAAAGTGAATGGGGCATCCATAAATGTTAAAATACTCACTTTTCAAAAGTGAAGCCACACATATCAATCAACATTATGCCACAAATGCTGTTAATTGAGCTCAATTTATATTGAACCCGGAATATTCCCTTAAAACAGTTTTAATGTTACCATCACATTTAAAAAATATATCAACATGATTTAATTAACAGTGTTGTGTAATAAGATTAGATACAAGATTAAGCAGGCTTTTATGAAGCATTTCAATTGCATAACATCATTGAACTTCACCAGAAGTGTCATACCTCTACCACAAACCTATTACATAAGGACAAGAGGTAAGTTATTCATAGAGAATAACAGTCAGTTGAACTGATATAAATGCATAGACATTTATATAGGATGCAAGATAATGAACCTTGCCCTTGAAGAGTTACTCTATATTTTATAGACACAAACTCACATGTACTCGTAATTAAATGTTTTCCCCTTACATTCATGCTGAAGAGTCTGAGGAAATTAACATTGTAGGTGATGAAGTGTTCCACTAGAGTACGCCAGCACTTTCACGATGAAGCTGTGATTTACTTGCATGCCCATCATGCTGTTAATGGCTAGAAGGTACATACTGTATAGTCAAATGTCATTATATCTTCCTCTGTCTCCCTGTGTAATGATGAGGTCTGACGAGGGAGTAAGGATCCAAATGCAGTTTAATTGGAATATTAAAAGTAAAAGCAAACTCAAAGGCAGGAACAAATGAAACCTCCACGAGGGGAAAAATAAAGGAAAGAAAACAAGAAAACAACACGGGGGTTTAGCAAGGTGGGCTTAGGCAGGGACATGGACCAAGGCAGGATACGGGACAGAGCTTCAAACGTAGAACATCAAACATCAACAACGACCGACAAAGGACAAGGTGAACATCAGGACCTAAAATACAAAACAAGGGAAAACATAAACCAATAGACAAACAGAACTCAAAACAAGATAACAAGGTAATGAACTAAAACCAATGACAAGACTAGAACTGATAGTAAAGTAATTAAACAATAAACCAATGAGGACCGGACACATGGACGAGGAGGGAAGACAGGACATGACAAAACTTCAAAATAAGAGTGCATAAAACAGAAAGCAATACGGAACATAAAAGGTGCCAAAACTCAGAGTGCATAAACAAAGAACAATGTGGAACATAAAGAGTGCCGAAAACTTAAATAAAAAGGTAAACAAACCAAAGACGGTGTGGGTCGTTACAGAGCCCCCCCTTTAAGGAGCGGATCCCAGACGCTCCTAATCAAAGGAGGAGCAAAACGACAACGAAAAAACGAGAACGAACAGGCAGATCTAGGGAACACGAGGGGCACAGAGGGACAAGACATGGACAGGAAGACAGAGACAGAACAGGTGGGTGGCCAGAAGACCAAGGAGGCCGGGTAGGTGCCCAGGGGACAACTTGAAGGAGGGGACCGGGTCGGGGGGCAACCATAGAGCAGGGACTGGGTCAGGAGGCCGGGGAGGTGGCCGTAGGGCAGGGATCGGGTCAGGTGGCCGGGGAGGCAGCCCCATGGCAGGGACTGGGTCTGGAGGCCGGGGAAGTGGCCGTAGGGCAGGGATCGGGTCAGGTGGCCAGGGAGGCAGCCCCATGGCAGGGACTGGGTCTGGAGGCCGGGGAAGTGGCCGTAGGGTAGGGATCGGGTCAGGGGGTCTGGGGGTCGGCCACAAGGCTAGGGCAGGGTCAGGAGGCTTTGGAGATGGCCTCAGGACTGGGACAGGGTCAGGAGGCCAAGGAGAAGGCCACGGGATAGGGTCAGAAGGCCAGGGAGGAGGCCGCGAGACAGGGTCAGAAGGCCAGGGAGGAGGCCACAGGACAGGGTCAGAAGGCCAGGGAGGAGGCCACAGGACAGGGTCAGAAGGCCTGGGAGGAGGCCACAAGACAGGGTCAGAAGGCCTAGTAGGAGGAGGCCACAAGGCAGGGTCAGAAGGCCAGGGAGGAGGCCACAGGACAGGGTCAGAAGGCCTGGGAGGAGGCCACAAGGTAGGGTCAGAAGGCCTGGGAGGAGGCCACAAGGCAGGGTCAGGAGGCCTGGGAGGAGGCCACAAGGCAGGGTCAGAAGGCCTGGGAGGAGGCCACAAGACAGGGTCAGAAGGCCTGGGAGGAGGCCACAAGACAGGGTCAGAAGGCCTGGGAGGAGTCAAGGAGGCCCCCAGGGACGGTGCCATGGTGGGCGGTGACCAAGGAGGCTTGGAAGGTCCTGGGGTTTTAGTAGGCGAAGGCAGAGCCGTGGGAGGCGGAGCAGACAGAGCCATGGAAGGCGGAGCAGACAGAGCCGTGGAAGGCGGAGCAGCTGCAGGCAGAGCCGAGGCAGTCCTCTGAGGCGGAGACCTGGGGGACTCTGGTAGCAGAGGCGCGGAGGGCTCGGGAGACAGGGGTGTGGAAGGCTCGGGTGGCTGAGGCGTGGGAGGCCTTGACCTTGGTCTCGAAGGCTCGAGAGGCAGTGCGCTGGGTGACTCGAGAGGCGGAGCGCTGGGAAGCTCTGGAGGCGGAGCGCTGGGAGGCTCGGGAGGCGGAGCGCTGGGAGGCGGAGCGCTGGGAGGCGGAGCTCTGGGAAGCTCGGGAGGCGGAGCTCTGGGAGGCGGAGCTCTGGGAGGCGGAGCTCTGGGAAGCTCGGGAGGCGGAGCTCTGGGAAGCTCGGGAGGCGGAGCTCTGGGAAGCTCGGGAGGCGGAGCTCTGGGAGGCGGAGCTCTGGGAAGCTCGGGAGGCGGAGCTCTGGAAGGCTCAAGGAGGGCTGGCTCTTGGACGGTCGAGGCTACAGGCGCTGGCTCTGGCTCTTGGACGGTCGAGGCTACAGGCACTGGCTCTGGCTCTTGGACGGTCGAGGCTACAGGCGCTGGCTCTGGCTCTTGGACGGTCGAGGCTACAGGCGCTGGCTCTGGCTCTTGGACGGTCGAGGCTACAGGCGCTGGCTCTGGCTCTTGGACGATCGAGGCTACAGGCGCTGGCTCTTGGACGGTCGAGGCTACAGGCGCTGGCTCTGGCTCTTGGACGGTCGAGGCTACTGGCGCTGGCTCTGGCTCTTGGACGGTCGAGGCTACAGGCGCTGGCTCTGGCTCTTGGACGGTCGAGGCTACAGGCGCTGGCTCTGGCTCTTGGACGATCGAGGCTACAGGCGCTGGCTCTGGCTCTTGGACGGTCGAGGCTACAGGCGCTGGCTCTGGCTCTGGCTCTTGGACGGTCGAGGCTACAGGCGCTGGCTCTGGCTCTGGCTCTTGGACGGTCGAGGCTACAGGCGCTGGCTCTGGCTCTTGGACGGTCGAGGCTACAGGCGCTGGCTCTGGCTCTTGGACGGTCGAGGCTACAGGCGCTGGCTCTGGCTCTTGGACGATCGAGGCTACAGGCGCTGGCTCTGGCTCTTGGACGGTCGAGGCTACAGGCGCTGGCTCTGGCTCTTGGACGGTCGAGGCTACAGGCGCTGGCTTTGGCTCTAAGGACGGGGCCATGGAGGACGGAGACTGGTGAGCGGAAGCCCCTCCTCTTCTCCTCCTCTTCCTGGCAGAGGAGGCTGGCAACGCCGGCTCTGGGACGGACGAGGCTGGCAACGCCGGCTCTGGGACGGACGAGGCTGGCAACGCCGGCTCTGGGACGGACGAGGCTGGCAACGCCGGCTCGTTGGCCGTGGCAGGCGTGGGCGTTGGCTCGTTGGCCGTGGCAGGCGTGGGCGTTGGCTCGTTGGCCGTGGGCGTTGGCTCGTTGGCCGTGGCAGGCGTGGGCGTTGGCTCGTTGGCCGTGGCAGGCGTGGGCGTTGGCTCGTTGGCCGTGGCAGGCGTGGGCTGAGAAGCAGAAGCCTTTCCTCTTCTCCTCCTTCTCCTGGCGGACGGGGTTGTCAATGCTGGCCCTGGGACAGACGAGACTGGGGGTGCATTGGCCGTGGCAGGCGTGGAGGAACGAGTTAAGGAAGGCTGGGGGGTGACCATTGTGGGAAGAAAGGTAGCGTCCTCCTCCGCAACACCCACAGTGAAAGGTGAGCCACAGATCTTCAGGGTCTCATCCAGGAAGTCGATGAGTGTCCAGCCAGGAGTCGCTGGTGGTAGCCGCTCCTTTAACAAGGGGTCAAGATTTGCCCTGAAGAATACCATCAAGCTGAAGTCAGGGAAATCCGAAGAGTTTGCCAGCTCCAGAAACACAGAAACGTGGACCTCAATTGGGCGGTCCTCCTGTTTGAGGCCAAGTAGAAGGAAATTTGCCTGTTGGGCGGTAAGGGCTGCTGGATCCATTGTTGGTCGGTCGTTCTGTAATGATGAGGTCTGACGAGGGAGTAAGGATCCAAATGCAGTTTAATTGGAATATTAAAAGGTAAACAAACCAAAGACGGTGTGGGTCGTTACACCCTGCCTCTCTCTCATATTCAACCTTTAGAATGTTTCTTCACCAGCTGCAGTATATTAGTGGAGTAATACTATATATATATATATATATATATATATATATTTTAGTTATACTAATACATATACTATAATACACACACACACACACACACACACACACACATACAATATATATATAATATATATATAGACTGTGGGCAATACTGCAGGATACAGAGTGAGAGTCCAACAACAGGGAATAAAATGTAGGTCATAAAAATCAAGGAATCAACTGGCACATCTACTTTAGACCTTTAATTTTCATCACACCTTGACCATGGAGCTCTTTGGCAGTTGCAGATCCTATGAACTCATCCCACCCCACTTTTACTCAAGAAATGCAATTAATGGCTATGATATCCAGGCCTCACTCTCTGGTGATGAGCACTGTCAAATGATTCACTTTGTTGTTTCTTCCTCTCTCCTCCAATCACGTTCCTTATCCACATCAAAGTACAAAGCAGCAAACTTTCTTTCTCCATACACAGCTTGGCACACCTCAAACCAGTCACAAATCTCTCTTCTTTCTCTTTTTCGTGAACGACCATCTGCTCTCCTGTTCTTCACGATTTCCTTTATTGAGGTCACCTGGCAATCTAACGAGCAAACATTTTAGGTAGTGGTGGTGGATCCTTAAATGGGCAGAGCGCAGTTTTGCTCCGCCAAATGTGTGGACTATGTGAAAAAGATTTGTTGCATCAAAGTATTTCTGAAATGGGACAGGGGATTTACAATTCTGTATGTGAGCACATTAGTGTTTGAATGTTTCATACATATTTAACCAGCAAACTGCTGTTACATTTGATTTCCCTTTATCTCAAGTATTTTATTTTCATCATTATTTCTTCCTCATCTGAGGAGCATAATAAAATATTCTGCATTTTGTATCCACACTCTCTTGTCTTGTAAATTTCTGACCATGATGGAAAATGTCACACAACAACATACACACAAACTTCTTTACTTTTTGAATCACCTTTTTTGACACCTCTGTGTTTGTAGCTACTGTGTGTATCCCCAGACTCTCACTTCTGTGATCCATGTATCAGTTTTACACTGTAGGGCAAAGTTCTCAGGTCTAAAAGCTGAAAAAACCTCAGAAAGAGAGAGGCGCAGAGACTACACATTCTGTTCAAGAAAGGTCAGTGTGAACAGTGTCAACATACTGCTTAGAGCAGCAAACCCTCATACAAAAAATAAAATAAATCAATCAATAGACCACAGTATTTTATTCCTCTCCTGTGAAATTATCCTTGCAATTTAAGAAATGGTTCAGCAAAAATTATCTAATTTACTAACGCACACATAGTTCCAAACCCATATGACTTTTTTTTTTTTTTTTTTTTTTGCGGAACAGAAAATAACATATTTCAATTAATATCCCGGTCCATCTTTTCAATACAATGGTAGTGGATAGTGTTAAATTCGAGAACTTGCAAACTGAGCCTAATGCTAGTTTGTGCTAATGCTAATCACATAATACTAATGAAGGTGCAACAGATGTAAAGATTTTCATCAAAAAAATTACTTTAAAAGACCTGCTTTAATGATACTTTTGGGTACTTTTGTAAGCTGTAAAGTGAAGTACTGATATTCATCAAAATATCTAATGTTTTGTTAAGCACAACACAGAAAATCATGCAGGTTTGGAAAGCCATCAGTTTGAATAAATTATAACTGAATTTTTATTTTTGGATGAACAATTCCTGTAATGTACAGTACCATATCTGTGTGTTTGAATAAAAAGCATCAAAACTAATCAAAATGCCACAATAAAGATGTTAGATTTGGGTAGCTATGTTATAGAAGACAATTAGTGTTAGTCAAACATCTTAGTTGACACTGCTGTACTGTACTGCAGTACTGCGATAGAATCGACAAAGGCTAATACAAATTATTATTAGAGAATAATTAGTGTCTCATGTCAAGCACAGACCAGAGAGATGTCGGATTTGTATGTATATCAAGACATGCTAATGGATTTAAATGTTAATTGCACTGCCCACGGAATAAATTATATGTTAACCTTGCTAAACCACTGATGAATTTCAGTGTTAAAGAGGCTTAGAGAAGTGTTATTTGTAATTTGACAACACATACTTGCATCCAATGTCATTAAGCAACGTTTAGCTTAATAGCATAGCACTGTAAGAAAACAACATTTGAGGCAACACATTAATCTAGGTAATCAATCATGCAAAGTCACTGAATTTGTGGAAATAATTGAATGGTGGAAGAGGTTTGTGTGGAAAAATAGATGAGGCTGATGGTTTGAAGCTTATCAGAGGCTTTGTCAGTTCTCTGACAATCTGACACACCATAATCGATTTTTCCTGGCACAGCTCACATACACACAAACAAACAGCTGATTTATACAATCTTCCTTCACAATGGTTTGGCATATGGCCCCTGAACAGATGGCTGTGACAATTAGCAATACTATCAGTGGTGTAATCAGAGGCCTGATGGCATGTTTGATAAACCATTTCTTTGTGTAGCACCACCCGTTTCAATGTTATGGGGTGAGGGTCTTGTTGACAGGACTTTTAAAGGTTCACTTAGTAATTGTTGTGTATGTTGGCCTGGCTGTTATGGGAGACATCTTGGACTTATACTGACCCAGTGGTGTGGATGCAGCATCATTTAAATCTAAATCTATTTGTTTTCGGCTGAAAACATATTAGTTTGGATGTGGCCTTCATGTGATGTGCACATTTTAAACTAATTATTACATTTAAGTAGGCCTACTATCTTTAAAACTAAAATCACTGAATGCACCTTTACAAAGTATGTATTTGTTTATCATGTTATTAATTAATTAATTGTTTGATTATTAATTTATTAATTTACATGTGGATACACATACAAGAGGAAAATTACAAAAGGATGAAAAAGGAAAAGGTTTTAAATAGGGCTGTCGATTTAATGCGTTAATAACGTGCAATTAATTTTACAAAAAATAGTGCGTTAAAAAATGTACGCAATTAATTGCAATGCTTTTCTGAGACATTTCTGAGAAATGCAAGCTTGTAGTGCCACCTGTTTACTCCAGAGGGCAGTAAGTGAAACTTCAGTTGTATGAGCAACGCACAGTTTATACAGTGAAGAAACCACTTCAGCAGACAGAACAACAAACATGTGTTACATTCTTGCATTCAAATCACTTGAAGGAGCGCAAATGCGAACTAAGGAATCTCAAGATGTGTTTAAATATTGAGTATTAAACTATATTTAACATGACACAGTGACCTAAACATTTTATTTTTATGAAGCAACACACCCGAGACGCGACACAAGCATGTCTGACGTAGGTCGTAGGTCTTTACCTCACAAATATTTAATTACCAACAAGGTTAAGGAGGTGTCCTTTAAACTGTTACACCGTTTTTACCCAGTCAATATTTATTTAAGAAACATGCTCCCTGAAATAGATCCACTTTGCTCCTTCTGTAATGCTGTACATGAATCTGCCCCTCACCTTTTTTGGGAATGTGTCCACGCTGCAGAATTTTGTAGAAAATGTTGTTTGTTTGTACATACCTCTATTTTAACTATTTTTTATTTGCTTTATAAAGACGTTTTATTTGGTTTTCACAGTTTTGATAACTTAAATGAATATTTTCTGATTAATCTGTTTATTTTTCTTACCAAGCTTTTTATACATAAGTGTAAATTTATGTCTGTAAAGCTCCTATTTGCACATTTTTGTAAACAATTGAAATATTATTTAAATACTCTTTGTACCTCCAACAACTCCAAAGCATTGAAAACCATTGCACTATGTGATGAATGAGTATGAGTATTGTGTACATGTATACCCCTGGCTTGTTTCTAAAAAAAAAAAAATTAAAAATGTCTGATGCAGGTGTACATTGACGTATCCTTAAACAAGCCCTCATTATAAATCACCAACTAATTGACAACTTGACTTGTGAAATGGATTGCTGTGAACTGTATGCCAATGATTGACGTATGTTCAATAATATGGTAGTAAACAACACATTGTATTCTAAAGCCGCATTTTGTATTGTCTTATCAATGATGAACTCTTCTGCTACAATTTTATATATATATATATATATATATATATATATAATTTTTTAATATTTAAAGATAACTATGTATAATTATTTCATCATTATATATTGAATTATTGTTATATGAGGGGCTTTCTCTGCAAATATTTTATACGATTAATTGCGATTAATTAATCAGGACACCATGTAATTAATTTGATTAAAATTTGTAATCGATTCACAGCCCTAGTTTTAAAATATGATTGCATTCAGGTTTTATTGTGCAGAAAATAATAATATGCAAACTTTTTTACTCTGAAGTTTCGGGGGAATAACTGTGGGGTTGTTGTGAAGGATAGGAGATTGCCTCACTCTTGGGACTCTTGAGACTATCTTTGGCTGACAGTAGATGCAGGTACAGGCAATTCACCTCCAAGAAAATAATTGGACCATGTAAGACAAAGATAAATATGCAGGGAAAACTTATAAATAAACCATTCATGGTTGATTCCCTCGAAAAGTGTATATTGTGGCTCTGTGTCACTATCGTAAAACTGCTTTTGTTGTTTGAGCATCCTGTCCAGTCCAACATAGCAACTTTGGCTCAACCAGTTGTATGATTTTGGGGTGCGACAACCAATGGCAGATGGGAGGAGAGTTCGGGAAACCTGATTAAAAAAGTGTTTTTTGCTATTTCGTTTGGTGACGCTAATGGTGCAGAAATTACACACTTCACCTTAAATTTTAATTTGTGGGCAATAATAATTTGACCACTCAGTTATTAATTAGGAATGTAAACAAAGATGCGCTGTATTATGTATTCTATCTACTGCTACTTTAGGCATTTATAGAATCTGTATTTGATCACCCTTTTTTAGGATGACTCAAGCTTTCTTGCCCTTCCATGCTCTGAGTTGGCTAAACTTACACAGCATGTCAGCATTTCCGCTGTGACTAATGGATTAGTAAACAGGTGTGTCCGTATGTGGGAAAGATTGAAGCGTTCAGGTGCGTCCAGCCTGCCATCAAAGTCAGCCAGCTGAGCCAAAAATGTCTTTGTGATTTTGTGCTTTCAAAAGAAGATCAAGCATGAGAAACTCATTAAGAGGCTTTTTTCTGCCATTTCTGCCAACTCTTTTGAGTAATACTGCATTAAAGAAAATAATAACAATTATCTAACATATTTACAGTATTTGCTTGTGACTTTTTATTCATGGAAAAAAGCTCTGAAGAAAATTATTATCAGTAGTTGCATAGATCACTGTCGAATATCACAAAGTCATAGTCAAATGTGTTTCAGATAATGTACTTATGAAATTAAATGTATTCAGGGTTCCACCTTATGAATAATACATTTTTATAATGGATTGTTTGAGAATGCAAATCAATATCATGTCATATGGGGAAGGCTACTTTCTTTGTCATTAACTTTTTATATGTGACAGTACAGCAAGTTGTCACAGTTCCCACCAGTACACTAAAACTATTTTAATTAGCATGTGCCAATTTAAGGCACATGTGCATCAATACTTACTAATTATCTCTTCTTTATTAATTAACTGAAAGCATTCATTGACTCTTGTAATCTGTAATTATATAGAATCATTTTACATGCTGTTGATTTATGAATTTATTTATTTAAGTTAAGTTACTTAAAGGTGCTGTAAGCGATTTTTTTTTTTTTTTTTCATGGAAAGGTATGCAAAAAATATTCCTACTCCCTGAGAGATATTAATGAAATAAATGTTGTAAGATATCTCATCTGTCTCTGTTAAAGCTCTAGACTCTGTAAATGGCAAACAAAAATGTGTCTGCGGGCCGTGGACAATTATGCTTTCGACCTGTCAATCATTTTGCATGTTCTCATAGTTGCAGCATGTTGTAGAAGTTTTGAGACTTACTGACATTTTTGAGCCATTGTGGACCGTTGATGGTGCTATTTTGCTGCTGTTGTTTTTAACAACCTCTTCTGCATGATGACGGTCTCATTAAAGCTCATTTGGCATCTTTGGAGTTCAGGGTTTTGGAAAGAGGGGTTTTGGCTAATCCAAGGTCTCATGGACGTAGAATGGCTAAAATAGCTTACAGCACCTTTACGGGGTGTGGACATTAATTTCTTTAATATTTTTTTGACTGCCTGTTTTAAATATCTAATTTAACTTCCACAATGATTGGTCCAAACCCTCTATATTTTGGTTACAAAGCAGTGCACTACTCATAGTGGTGGCAGATATATATGGGGTTGATATTTGTGTGTACAGGGATAGCAAGTTTGAAGTAAGTTTAACATGGATGAAAGTTTGCTTTACTGTATTTCCTTTATTATTTATGTCCATAATCTTTATTCATGTTTGTTTCCACTGATTATCTATTCGAAATATTTGGTTTATTTGTATTATAGAAACCAAAAACCAGCGAACAACCAAAGGATTCTTTTTATAGACTGAGATGACACATTTCCGCCTTAAATAGCAGCATAAATCTAGCATTCTTTTTTTATTATTGTAAATTTATAACATTATTCTTTTTTGTAAATAACCTTGACATTCGTTAAAAAAAAAAAAAATCTCAAAACTGCTGCGATGGGGTTTTAAATACAGCTACTGAAGTAGTGACAGTAAATTTGCCATCTTCCTTGCTTCTCACCACAGTAATCCAATTTTCTCTTTTGAAAAGTCATGGAAACATAATGGTGGATTTTTTTCTTTTGCTGTTGGAGCAAATGTTAAGAAAAAATCATATTTGCTATGGTCTCCCATTCATCGCTATAGAGGGTTACCCCAATTTTACCTCTGTGTTTCAAGCCCGGAAATGTGAAAAGGGTCCATAAAGCATGATTAAGGGATAGTCAGTCCTTGTGTTCTAATTTAATCGCCATTTACTTGGCACACAAACCCTCTAACCAGTGAATTCTGAGCAGTGTTATATACTCTGTTTGATGTTAGCCATTGCGCATCAGTGAGCCTAACTCCCAAACTGATCAGTAATGAAATGAAGTGGAACAGTATCTGAATTGCATGATTCTGTTCAAAATCAAACCCTTGAATTCTCTTAGCAGCTGCTTAAAGAGGCACAATGCACTAGTATGCCAAAATGAAATTCAGATGTGTTAGCTGAACCACTGGGATTAATTTCTTGAGAAGAACATTGAACCACAGACTTATATGTGTGTGCATTTTCTCTCTCTCTCCCCCTCTGTGTGTGTATTTGAGATACAGGATTGGAATTGACAACCCTGAGGTCCTGGACATCACCCTGATCCTCTTCATCAGAGTTCTTGTCAGGAAAGCTGGAGATGACTCCATCACTGCCAGTACAAGTGTGTGTGTGTGTGTGTGTGTGTGTGTGTGTGTGTGTGTGTGTGTGTAGGTAGGTTTGGCCATACTTGTAAGGGTCAAGTTGTGAAAATGTCCTCATTAATATATAAGAAAACATGCCGAAAACCAACTTGTAAGGACATTTTCAGTGACGTTCTCTAATAAAAAGATTAAAATTGACCAAATTCATTTTTAGCTTTAGATATCATTATCTCTATATAAAAAACATTGCATATATGAGATGGAAGAACAGAGGAAAAAGAGAGAAAAATAAAAGAGTGAACATGTTGAATGAATATTACCAGACAGGTGGAAGGAAAACCACCACAGGGCAGATTCTTGACTCTGAAGAGGATTAAAAACTGCTTGTATGACACTTACATAACCATCGCTCGCTCACACACACACACACACACACACACATTCACACACACACACACACACACACACACACACACACACACACACACACACACACACACACTCCCAATCTAACAAAGCCTCAAGTTTGAGATCAAACCTCATATGGCATGATCAACCATCTGTGTTAAAAATCTATCCTATTATATATAAACTATTCTCTTTGTATGCTCTGTATTCTTAAGGCTGCCAGCATACCTAATTCTGCCCTGCTGAGTCTGAAGAATATATTCATCATGTGTTATTCTCGCACAATGGCACACAGTCTCCCTAAAGCCAAACATTGAGAGGGAATAAGAAAAAGAAGAGAAAGAATGAGAGAGAGAGAGAGAGAGAGAGAGAGAGAGAGAGAGAGAGAGAGAGAGAGAGAGAGAGAGAGAGAGAGAGGTTTAAAATGTCTTTAATCAATCATCACACACTTTACACTATATATATATATATATACACAGGTATATTCAAAAATAATTTACAATTAAATGATAAAGACTCATCTTCACAAAGTACAAGTAAACCAGTATTTACACACCATTTATGCACAAATTCAACCATGTTCCCTGTAATTCTATAAAAAAATATTCTACCCTTATTCTTGATTCCACTAATGCTTTAAAAAGATTTATAAAAAAAAATCTTTTTAAAATTGGCAACATTACATTGTTCCTTCTTCACTTTAGAATACCTACACCCATAAATATAAATTATTTTGTTAAAATCAAAACCCAACCATTCGAGAATTTTGCAATGCAAAAAGCGACACTAACCTTGGACATTCAGTAAAAACATGAAAGACTAAAGTTAAATCTGGAAAAAACATTAGTTGCTAACACACAGTGTAATATTCTCCATTGTAAATCTCCCTCCCCTTTTGGAAGGGGACTTTTATAAAAAATTCTCCAGGAGGGGAAAATATCATCTTCAACTATGAGTTTTTCTCTCCAATTTGTATCACCTCTATCATGAAGATTGCTGTTTGAAAATTCATCCCTTCAAATTTATCAAATTTAAACAGCTTTCCAACCTGATTGGTTTCATGGTAAACCTCAGGTGATATACTTAACTTAGGAAAAGCTAACTGTATGTGCCCATCCTCTAAAGCACAACATAAAAACTGAAAAATAGGAGGAGGAAAAGCGGCTTACAAGCCTGAAATCAACTGCTCCACTACCCTCACAGATTTCAAATCAACCTGTCTCGCAGTATCTTCTGCTGATCTCCACTTTTTGGAAACTAAGTCTGTCAAATATCCCAATTTAGTGAATCCTTTCTTCATACATGACTTAACTACACTATTAATACATACAAATATTTCCAAAAAAAAGGATTAAAAACAATGGTTCATCCGAGCCATGATTATCATTTTCAGGCCTACACAACTTAAACACATTCCAAGATTTTAAAACAGATGCATAAAAATTTACTTCAGATGTAACATTTTCATTAAAAGGTGACATCAAAAACAATTGCTTATCAAGCTCAACACCACAAATAGATTTTAGTATAGCTAACCCAAATGACACCCAAGGAATCTCTGGGCAGATTTTAGTCTCATAGCTTTGACCTTAGCAGATAGCTCGATCAGTCCTTGTCCTCCTTCATTTACTGGCAGATATAAAATACAAGAAGGAAGCCAGTGGAAACCATCCCAGACAAAATCAACAAAAACTTTCTGTAGGTTTTGTAGTAATTCCTATGGGGGTCAATAGTTAAACGATGCCACAGCATGGATGTTGCTAAATTATTTTTCTATAATTCTCTATAAGATAATTGAAGAAGAATCCATCTCCACTTCTGCAAGCGACCAGTTACTTTTTCAAAGAGACCTTCCCAATATTTCCGCACATATTGTTCTGTTTCGTGAAAAAAAAAAAAAAAACAGCACTTTAAACCCCTCTAAACTCCAAGAGCAGTGCTGGGGAAGATTTGGAAATGCTCTTTCCTCCCACTTGCCTAATAACAAAGAGGTACTTTTTTGCCAGTTAATTCGAGCCGAGGAGTCTTTTTGATAGGTCTTAAGGGCCATTTCCAGGTTGAACACATCCTCATTTGATCTAATTATCAAGGTAACAGCGCCTGCATAAGCACTGAGTTTAACTGTTACCATCTCTGAAGTAGAAGATCCTACTGTTGAGATTCAACCAAGTTGCTGCCTCAGAACAGTATACAATAACTTAACATAGGAAATAAATGAAGAACCAAATCCAAAAGCTTAAAAACACTTTAAAAAGAATTCCATGATCAACACGATCAAAAGCTTTTTCTTGGTCCAAAGATAAAACTCCTACATTAAGATTATTGTCTCTGGGAAATGAAATCAGATCACGCATTAAAAACAAATGATCAGATATTGTGCATTTAGGAATACAATATTACTGGCCAGTGTGAATTAATTTAGATATGTAAAGTTTTAATCCATTGGTTAAAGCTTTGGACAGTATCTTATAGTCAATTCCAAGCAGAGACACTGGCCTCCAGGCCCCAAGATCACCTTTCTTGGGTAACAAGGTAATCGCTGCTCTCTGTAGACTCACCGGTAAAGTTCCTCTATCAAAACACTCTAAAAAACTCTAAAGGCAGGTTTGCCTAACATGACCAAAACCTCCACACACAAAGCTTTTCATCATCTCCAAACTGATGAAAATCGTATAATCTTTACCATCATGTTTCAGCTTTACAGAAAAATTCAGAGCTTTATTCTGATAATTCAAAATCATAATCGTTTGGCGTCTGAACGACATTACATGTTTTATTTCAGAATTCTTACAACCAAGCAGAATCATCTTAATAAGGCTTATTAGCTTACCATACCTCCTCTAATTTTTCACTTCTTACAAATGGTGGAACATTTGAAAGAACAATTTTCTTCGTTGGACTTGACAATGGCAAAACACGCACAAATGAGTCTTTGATTTTTAACCCATTCTCAATCAAAGTAGCTACCATCTGAATTTCATTCAGAAAAAAACATGATGGCCTTGTTCATGCGTGATGCAGATGTAATATGTACTCCACCGACTACACCGCTAATAAACAATCTTCCACCGAGACAGAGGCATCAGTCATAACTTTACAACCATGCCTGATAGTCATCCCCTGGAAATCTCCCGCGTTTGTCTCCATTGTTCAGAGCACGTTGACCATAGTCAGCCAAAAACACAAAACAACCCCACTCCAAAACAACAACTTTTATCCAACTCAGTAATAATAAGAAAAAATAATAAGAAGAAAGTAGAAACTCACTCAGAGACACTCTCGCTCATACCACTTTCGCTGTTGAACTAACATTGAACAATAATTTTACAGCCTAAAAATTTGGGACAGTGTTTACCACTGTGAACCATCAACATTTCTTCTAATAACACAAGCATTTAGGCACTGAAGACACAAGTTTGTTAAATTCATCCATTATGCAGGTCTTCAGATGCACAATCGTATGGGGTCTTCGTTGCCATATTGTGCGCTTCATTATGCACCACACATTCTCAATTGGAGATGGTCAGGACTGCAGGCAGGCCAGTCTAGCACCCACACTCTCTGCTTATTCAGCCAGGATGTGGATTGAAGTTGTCCTGCTGAAAATGCCAGGATGTCCCTGGAAAAGGTGGTGCTGGATAGCAGTATATGCTGCTCCAAAATGGTGCAAAACAGATGTGCAATTTATCCATGCAGATTTTTTGAATATTTTAACTATAGTGTGCTTAGTGTATGAAATGCCCAAAATCCCTCCAATTTGTCTTTGGGGAACATTGTTCTCAAAGTGCTGGATTGTTTGCTGAAGTATCTGTTGGCAAAATGACAAGTCTCAAATGATCCTTGCTCTTTAAGTACTAGGCTTATATACTATGATACACCTGCCTTACCTGTTTAACATTTCCTGTTTCACATCACGTTGTTATTTCAACTCATCAAATTGTTATTAGTCTTAAATTGCCCCTGTCTATTGAACATGTTGCAATCATCAGATTTGAATTGACTGAACATAAAAAAAAATTATAAAATTAAATTAACTTCACTACTTTTAATTGAAAAGTAGTGAAACGTAGTGGTGTAGAAATAAAGAAGGCAGCTGCTATTTGCACCCTGGTGCAAATAATGGTATATGCTATTTACACCCCAATACAAAGAGTATTTGTCAGCTAAGACAGACAATGATAAATATACATACTGTAGAGGCAGGCAGGCAGGCAGTTAGGCAGGCAGGCAGACAGACAGATAGATTGATTAATTCACCAAATCTTAAGGAAAAAAGTAGCTCTGGGAATTTAGGAGCAACTCTCAAAAATAAGGAGCGTGCCACTCCTAATTTTAGAAATGTTAATCTAAGAGTAATTCATAAAATATTTTAATCTAAAAGTAGTTCCTAAACCCATGACAGCTTGGAAGTCCTCCTGAGGACTTCTAACTCAATAGAAAGAAAGAAAGATGGCACAGACAAACTTTTAATGCAAAACATTTCACAACAAGAAGTTAGTTGAACATAGATAATTTGATGACTTACACCCATAGTTTCTTGAGGAGAACGATATAGACAAGAAGCTTTACCTTGTGTCCAGTGTCTGAATGGATTGGCAGAAGTAGTACTTAAAAAATGAGGGGACCCTCAAAAATGAAAATTTGCTGATAATTTACTCACCCTTAGGCCATCCAAGATGTATCCGAGTTTCTTTCTTCATCAAAACAGAATTTAAGATTTTTAGGATTTCATTTCAGGCCTCCTCCTTTAAACAATGCAAGTGAATGTACACATTTTTTTGACAGTCCAAAATATATATTTAGGGTGCATCAAAATAATCAGTCTCCAGTCAACAAATAAAGTTCTTCTGAATCCAAACAATTTATTAATTTTAGAAACAAATCTTATATACAGTACTTTTTAACTACAAATGTGTGACACGCGCTCATGAGAGGGATGACGTAATCTTGTTGATAAAGTCACTCGTCACATGGAGGAGGCATTAAGAACATCAATGTTTACAAGAGGAGTGCTGTACAAAGGTTTAATTGTCTTTGCTGTAGATTTGTATTGTTCAAAATGGTCATTTGGTGTGTGTATCCTGAATGATTCAACCTTCAGAAACCCCAAAGAAAATGCACGGCGGAAAAAATTGTAACTTTTCATCGATTGCATATACATGACCATGAGCGATTGAAGATCTGGCTTATTGCACTGAACCTGCATATCAGTACACCCTTACATTCTCTCAAATATTGGAGGGTGTGCAGTGAACATTTTACCCCTGAGGATTTCAGACCATCGAAAGAAACAAAGCGTCGATATCTGCACTCAATTATGGGTTAAAAACAACCCAAATTTGGCTACCCAATTGCTGTTTAACTATGGGACAGAACACATTTTGGGCAAATCCAACCCAGGTAGTTGGGTTGTTCATTTTAACCCAGCAAATGGGTTGTTTTTCAACCCAAAGGACGGTTTAATTTTTTACTAAAATGCTGGGTTAATTTTATATAAAAAATGGGTTAGTATTTTCATGGTTATTTTTATCCTTTCAAAATGTCAAATATACCACATTATAAACAAATATTTCAATATGGTATCTCCTTTATTATTTTATTAATAACATTTTTCAGTACATGTGCAATAATAATTACATTTTACCTCAAAGATTCAAGAGCTTATAGAATAAAACAAAATCAAAATCTATGAAATATACATATCACAAAAATGAAAATTTGTGGATTTTTGTTTAATTATATTCTATAATTTCATGCAAGTCCAAAGAATCCACCACCCAGAAATTCTTCAATACAACAATTCTAGTAGTAAAATAAAAAGGAGTACTTCTACTGTTATATGACATTTTCAATATATAGTCTCATACTATTATGAGTCCTTTATGGAGTTATGAATGTGTTCTGGCAGTTTCAATTGGTGTAAGACGAATTGATCTAAGCAGCCATTGTGGTGTTAGGAGACAAAGGAGTTGTCGCTTCTTCTGGTGTTACTTTAGCCAATCAGTGGTCTTTGTGTGTTGAGCACCTCTGCCCAAAGAGCTGGCAGGATACAAACAGGAGCTGCAGCAGCGTAAGAAATGAAACACACCACAGGAACCAGCCAGAAGTTAATGGTCCCCTCATCTAAAAGTAACAAACTCTCCTCATCGATTGCCTGTTCTGAAAGACAAAAACACAAGTAACATCTAGGTTACTATAACGTTGTGTCGATGAACTGACACTAGGGGTCTCTCTTGAGAGCCTCGCGCAGAAGCTTGAGAAAAGACCAATGAGAAATTGGAAGGCAGAATTTGCATGTCCCGCCACCGGACATATGGGTATAAAGGAAGAGAAATGCGTCTGTCCATTCAGGTTTTTGCCCAGAGGAGCCGAGAATGAGGTTCGGCCATAACAGTGGCTCGGTTCAGCATCGTGGCCGGGAGGACACAAAGTCTCGTTCCCTCCATCAGGGAGTGGAGGATACAATAGTAACCTAGATGAGACCACACCTGCCCAGGCTAGGGGAGGTAAAGAGTGGCGAAATACATCACATGAGTTTTCAGGCCACATGTGGAAAATGGCACTGTGGTAGATCCTACCTGCTAAGAGGGAGGAGTTGCTACAACAAAGCAACCGGGGGGCAGCGGGGACTGCCCAAGGGAGATGCGGGTCCGCTCACAAGGGGACTGTACCGTGGAAAATACACACAGGGGGATTAATCCACACAGGTGCCCGTCCAGGTGCACCAATTCCAGTACAGAGTAGTTTCAGTACCCGTAGTAGGTCTGGATGGGGAATTCCTCTGCTGAATTCATGGACCAGAGGGATAGGGAGGAGTCACCCATGGAGCCGAGTTAGTGGGGTTAGTGCGCACGTGATCACCTCAGTGGATCACCTCAGTGGAGGGGAAAGGCACTAGATGCAAGTGGTACACCTGGTCAGTTGTTTCCACATTGCCGTGTTCTACTGGTTCGGACCTGAGAGAACATTGGATGAAACCGACTCAACCCTGAGATTGTAAAATCTCATAAAGGTATTGGGTGTTGCCCAGCCCGCTGCTCTGTATATGTCTGCTAGAGAAGTGTCATTGGCCAGAGCCAACAAGGATGCCACACTTCTCGTTGAGTGTGCTCGAACCCGCAAGGGGGCGGGCACGGCCTGGGTGTGATAAGCCAATGCTATCGCGTCAATCACCCAGTGGGAAAGCCTCTGTTTGCCTCCTCCCGAGGCAGTGCTTGCAGGTTTGCTATTTGTTCCCTGAAGGGGCTTGTAAGGACCTTGGGCACGTAGCCCGTTCGCGGTCTTAGGACAACGTGAGTGTCTGCCGGACCGAACTCCAGGCAGGTGTCGCTGACAGAGAACGCTTGACAGAGAACGCTGACAGAGAACTCTCTGGAGGCCCGAGAGGACCACTAAGATATCCCAGGAGGAGAACAGGCTTGGCCGGGGAGGGTTCAACCTCCGGGCACCTCTAAGGAACCTGATTTACCCAAGGACTTGCCGTTCACTGCGTTGTGGTGGGCTCCGATAATGGCTACATTCACCTACAAGGTAGAGGGGGACAGCCTCCCCTCCAACCTCTCCTGCAGAAATGAGAGCACTGACCCGACTGCGCTCCTCTGCATGTCTTTGAACATGGAAAAGCACCAATTCACAAACAAGGGTGTACAGTTGCCTGGTATAGGGAGCTCTGGCTTGGTTGATCGTGTCTACGATGGCAGGTGGTAGGCCACTTAGATCTTCTGCATCCCATCCAGGGGCCAGACGTGGAGGTTCCAGAGGTCTGGGCGCGGATGCCAGAGGGTGCTCCGTCCCTGAGAAAGAAGGTCCTTCCTCAGGGGAATTGCCACGAACCAAGTCCGAATGGTCCAGTAGGGGGCCATCAGAATGAATTGTTCCTCATCCACCCTGACCTTGCACAGCACCTGTGTGTATGGGTAATTCGTATTTGCGCAGCTGTGTGCCGGTGCGTCTGTCCCGAGGGGAGGCTCCATTAGGGAGTACAAGAGTGGGCAGTGGGAGGTCTACCTGTGCTTTGCCGAACCATTCCCAAACCAGCTGGACCGACTGGGGGAGCAGCCTCCACTCTCCGCTGAGCGTACCTTGTCACGACAGCGCATCCGCTGCCGTGTTGAGGTTGCCCGGGATGTGAGTGGTGCGAAGCAAGTCACTGCTGGCTCCAAAGGAGGAGATGGCGGGTGAGTTGTGACATATGATGGGAGCGCACGCTGCCTTTGCGATTTATGTACACTACTGTCACGGTGCTGTCTGAACGGATCAAGATGTGCTTGCCCCGAATTAGTCAAGTCAAGTGGGTTTTATTGTCATTCAACAATATACAGTTAGTACAGTACACAGTGAAATGAGACAACGTTCCTCCAGGACCATGGTGCTACATAAAACAACATAGGATAACACAGAACCGCATGAGACTACACAGACTAAATAACATACCTATATAGTGCACGTGCAAACGCGTGGAAAAAGTACAGAACAGTACAATAAATTAATACAAATTAACAGGACAATAGGCACAGTGAGAGACAGTGCAGCGCCGACCAGTACACAGTAGTGCAAAAAGATGACAGTTTCTAAAAATGTCAAATGTAAACATAACATACTATGAGATAGTGTTCTATGCACATAACAGTTATTGAGGTAGCAGCCAGGTATAAAGTGACAATAATTAAAGTGCAACTCAGGACATGTGTGTGTGTGTCAGTCCAGTCTCTGAGTATTGAGGAGTCTGATGGCTTGTGGGAAGAAGCTGTTACACAGTCTGGCCGCGAGGGCCCGAATGCTTTGGTACCTCTTGCCAGACGGCAGGAGGGTGAAGAGTTTGTGTGAGGGGTGTGTGGGGTCATCCACAATGCTGGATGCTTTGCGGATGCAGTGTTTTTTGTAAATGTCTTTGATGGAGGGAAGAGAGACCCCGATGATCTTCTCAGCTGTCCTCACTATCCTCTGCAGGGCTTTGCGGTCCGAAACGGTGCAAGTCCCAAATCAGGCAGATGCAGCTGCTCAGGATGCTCTCAATAGTCCCTCTATAGAATGTAGTGAGGATGGGGGATGGGAGATGTACTTTCCTCAGCCTTCGAAGAAAGTAGAGATACTGCTGGGCTTCTTGGTAATAGATCTGGTGTTGAGAGACCAGGTGAGGTCCTACATCAGGTGAAAACCAAGGAATTTGGTGTTCTTGACGATTTCCACAGAGGAGCCATCGATGTTCAGCGGAGAGCAGTCACTCTGTGCTCTCCTAAAGTCAACAACCATCTATTTTGTTTTGTCCACATTCAGAGACAAGTTGTTGGCTCTACACCAGCCCGTTAGCCTCTGCACCTCCTCTCTGTATGCTGACTTGTCGTTCTTGCTGATGAGACCCACCACGGTCGTGCCATCGGCAAACTTAATGATGTGGTTCGAGCTGTGCATTGCTGCACAGTCAAGAGTCAGCAGAGTGAACAGCAGTGGACTGAGCACACAGTCCTGGGGGGCCCCACTGCTCAGTGTGGTGGTGGTGGAGGTGCTGTTCCCGATCCGGACTGACTGAAGTCTCCCAGTCAGGAAGTCCAGGATCCAGTTGCAGAGGGAGGTGTCCAGGCCCAGCAGGTTCAGCTTTCAAATCAGGTGCTGAAGAATTATTGTGTTGAATGCTGAGCTGAAGTCTATGAACAGCATTCAAACATATGAGTCCTTTTTATCTAGGTGGGTGAGGGCCAGATGGAGGGTCTAGTGAGGGGGGCAGCTGGGTCTTAATGTGCCTCATGACGAGCCTCTCGAAGCACTTCATGATAATGGGTGTGAGTGCGACAGGACAGTAGTCATTGAGGCAGGACACTGAAGACTTCCTTGGCATGGGGACGATGGTGGTGGCCTTGAAGCACGTTGGAACGACGGCGCTGGTCAGAGAGATGTTGAAGATGTCAGTAAGAACATCTGCCAGCTGGTCTGAGCACTCTGTGCTTCAGTCGTTCAGCGCATCTGGAAGGGAGGCATCTTTGTCACAGGCAACTGATGTTGTCCTGTAGTTGGTGATGGCCTGGATGCCCTGCCACATGCGCCGGGTGTCGCCGCTGTCCTGGAAGTGACTGTGGATTCTCTGGGTGTGTACGCGCTTTGCCTCTCTGATGGCCCGGGGCAGTTTGGCCCTCGCTGTTCTTAGGGTAGCCTTGTCGCCTGCTCTGAAGGCAGAGTCTCGGGTCCTCAGCAGCGCACGCGCCTCCGCAGTCATCCACAGCTTCTGGTTGGAGCGTGTGGTGATGGTCTTGGAGTAGGTGACATCATCAATGCACTTGCTGATGTAGCTGGTCACTGATGCTGTGTATTTCTCCAAGATGGTAGAGTCGCCATATGTTGCAGCCTCCCTGAACATGTGCCAGTCAGTACACTCAAAACAGTCCTGAAGAGCAGAGATGGCTCCTGCTGGCCAGGTTTTCACCTTCTTCTGGAGCGGTTTTGTGCATCTGATGAGCAGTCTGTATGCTGGAATTAGCATAACAGAGGTGTGGTCTGAGTAGCCAAGTTGGGGGCGGGGCTCTGCCTGGTACGCGCCTGGGATGTTTGTGTAAACAAGATCAAGTCTGGCGGCAGGCGGGGTGATGAACACATAATGCATGCCGTGACACCATGCCCATCTCGGGACTCGAGTCTGAAGCCAGTGCTGAAGTGGTCTCATATGCACCAACCCCAGTGACCCGACCGCCATGGAGGATGCCATATGACCCAGAAGCCTCTGGAAATGTTTTAGAGGAACCGGTGTGCCTGGCTTGAATAAGGTGAGGCATTTCAGCACTGACTGTGCACGCTCGTTGGTGAGGCGCGCTATCATTGAAACTGAGTCTAACTCCATGCCGAGAAAAGAGATGCTCTGAACCGGGGCGAGCTTGCTCTTTTCCCAGTTGACCTGAAGCCCTAGGCGACTGAGGTGCCTGAGCACTTGGTCCCTGTGGGCACATAGTAACTCTTGGGAGTGGGCCAGGATGAGCCAGTTGTCGAGATAGTTTAGTATGTGAATGCCCACTTCCCTTAGCGAGGCAAGGGCTGCCTCTGCGACCATTGTGAAGACACGAGGGGACAGGGACATGGCGAAGGGGAGGACCTTGTACTGATACGCCTGGCCGTCGAACGCGAATCGTAGAAAGGGTCAGTGTCGAGGCAAGATAGCACCAAGTACGCGTCCTTCAGGTCTACCACTGCGAACCAATCTTGATGCCTGACACAAGTTAAAATGTGCCTTTGTGTGAGCATTTTGAACAGGAGTTTGTGCAGGGCCCGGTTGAAAACTCACAAGTCCAAGATCGTTTGTAAGTCGCCGCCTTTCTTGGGTACGACGAAGTAAGGGCTTCATCTCTGCTGGAGGGACAGGCTCTAATTCGTCTTTGAGTAGAAGGGTCGCGATCTCCGCACGTAGGGTGTTGGCGTCTTCGCTGTGCACCGTGGTAAAGCGGACACCGCCGAAAGGGGACAGGGGCCTGGCGAACTGGCATAGCCGAGTCAGATGGTCCTGGCCAACCAACTGACAACAACTCACATGCAGTTGAACCGATCGCATTCTTGGGTGGAAATCTGATGAAACTCAATTAATAAAATAGAATGCAGTACCTGGAGACATGCTTCCAAACACTGAGAATTACCTGTTTGTTTACACTTAGCATTCTTGCACGAGACACTAACGCAGGGCAACAGTCAATCTTGCACACGCTTACAATAAATAATACCAAAAAAAATGCATTCTGAGTGAACAGATCCTTAGGTGGGACTTTCACTGTAGTCATGCTGTCTTTTTAGTGTCTCGCAACATAAGTGTAAGATATGTGCATACAACTTAAATAAGAAACACTGATATTATTGCCAGTATTATGAAGCTTGAATCATGGACACTGTTATAAACAGGCATTTTTCTGTCATCTCTCTTCGAAATTTCATCTCATTCACATGCTCCTGACATCGTAAGTTTCACGTTCTGTATATTATACGCTTTAAATATTTGTGCATTTTACAGACATCTTCAATGCTTTTAATATTTTTTGAGAAATGTTGTATTACTGCAGAGACGTATGTTCCATTTATTGTGAAAAAGCCTATTGGTATATATTGGTTTCTTGCACCCCCTTATGGACATAAAAAAGTATTTTAGTAACACTAAAAGGCTCAGTTGGGAAGAAACCCTGAAGTAAACAATGCCTTGAACCATAAAACTTGATCTGCTACCACGATTTACCAGTTTAGATGTGGAAAAATACTAGCTAGCATTATTTTGCATACCTGAAAATGAGGTCCAAAATCCCTTCTTATTTGAAATCCATTCATGACAGGTTTTTGGGTCACTTGGAAAGTGATGAAATCAGGGTTGCCAACTCTCACACATTTAGCTTGCTTTTAGGCTCACAACATTGCAATTTGTGTGATTCAATGCGATACTTCCCAGTTTCTTCCCACCAGAGACTCGCTTTCAATTTCAACATGGCATTTGTGTGAAATCAGTGTATATGTATGATTCAGAAAAGCTGTCTTATTAATGACAACGGTGGCCGTTAAGTGAACAGCAGCCAGCTACCTGTTGCTCGTGCTTGTTCAGAGTTTGTGTTGGAGTCTGTTTTGGACAGTTTGTTGACATTAGTGGATTCAATCTCCAAGCTAACTTTAGCTAGTGTTGCACACTGTTTTTTACTGTAGAAGAGCAGAGTGTGCATAAACCTCCAGGCAAAACCGACCCGCTCCCTTCACATAAAAAGTCTACAGACTGTCTATAGGTATACAGTCTATAGGCAACCTAGGAAGTCGGAGGCCTAATTTTTTAAGTTGTGTTACAAGCCATTCACACATTGGCAATAAAAACATTTATTAATACATGAAAATTCTTACATATAGTACCTTTAAATAATGTCTGTAATATTCAAATTTAATAAAACTTTCAGTGATATTTAAAGCTAGGGTGTGTAATCCAGACAGGCTAGCATTTAGCAAGATAGCTTTGAAAGCATAGAACCCGCCCACGCTTCAGAGGTGCCTCCAAAACCACGCCTCTATCACACACACACACACAGAGCAGAGTCTAAGTGCCAGGAGGAGAGACCATGTTGGTGGAATCGGTTTCAGATTACCTCATGTCTCATTCACAGGTTAGACATTACAATAATAACGAACATAATCTTATTAATGATTATTATGTTTTTAAAAAGAAAGACAGAAAAAAAAACTGTTTAAAAAAAGGTAAAAACATCACATTTCACAATAATATAATGCCAAAAGTATTTATTTTTTAAATAATAATTTTTTTGCATGTTAGAGTTTTCGCCTTCCATTCTCACGCTTGTTCTGCACAGCTGATGACGTGTGATTGTCTGTGCGAACCAGTTGTGCAGCGGTATGCAAATACAGGAAGAACATCCTATCATGCAGTGGTTGGTTGATAATTTTTTAGTCCTGTCCCTTCCATAGAAGATGTGTGTGTGTATATATATATATATATATATATATATATATATATATATATATATATATATATATATACATATATATATATATATATATATATATATATATATATATATTAGGGCTGTCAATCGATACAATTTTTTAATCAAATTAATTACACGATGTCCTGATTAATTAATCACGATTAATCACATTTAATCGCATATACAAAATTTACTGAGAAACCCCTCATATAACAATAATTCAATATATAATGATGAAATAATTATACATAGTTATTTTAAATATTTAACTATTTTGGCATACAGTTCACAGCAATCCATTTTGCAAGTGAATTTGTCAATCAGTTCGAGATTTATTATGAGGGCTTGTCTAAGGACCCGTCAATTTCAACAAGCATCAGAAATTTTTAGGTCACTGTGTCAAGTTATATATAGTTGAATAATTAGAACACATCTTGAGATCCCTTGAGATCCCATCAAATGTTTTGAACGCAAGAACGTAACGAATGTCTGTTTTGTGCTGTCTGCTGGACAGTTTATTCACTGTGTAACTGCCATTACCACAAAGCTGAAATTTTAATTACTGCCCTCTGGAGTAAAGAGGTGTTACTACATACTTGCATTTCTCAGGAATCTTCCTTATTACAATCATACAGGCATTGCGATTAATTGCGTTAATTTTTTTAATCATACTGAATTAATGCGTTAAATCGACAGCCCTAATATATACATATATATTTACATTTAGACCACTTAAATTATTGATTGCTATCAGAATGTCAAGAGACATTCAACCAGTATAACAAAAAATGTTTCTGGAAAAGATTGCACACCCTAATAAAATTTTCATTAGGGAAGTACATTCAATTTTTAACTTAAAGCTTAAAGTTAAAAATTTTATGTACTTCCCTAATGAAAATTTTATCATCAGCAAAGTCATTAGAAACACCTTCCACTGACTGCTATGACTACTTTGTAAAGAGAATTAACAAAGCAGTCATAGTGAGTATGCGTCAAGTATGTCAATAAGCTCATGGTCAAAAGAGTACACTTTGAAAGGCTGTGTTCGAGTATATCGTTCCAAGCTTATTATTTTTTTATGGCCTTTATGGCTTTATTGGATAGTGAAAGTAGGGATAGGACCGGAAACAACAGGGAAGCTTACCTTCAAAACTATTTACAAGTTCAAGAAGCTGCCATTCAATTAACTTCTCCTGTAAAATTCATGTATTATCAGAAAATAAAAATAAAATAAAATAAATAAAAAATAAAAACACAGAGCTCCATTACATCAAACAGTTATTTGTATTTATTATGTATTATTAGACCATATCCTTATGGTCCTATTCAACACATACTCCTTATGTGTTGAATTAATGACTGGGATAATTAATTCTAGCCAGCATATTAATTCAACTTCAAAATATGATAAAAGCATGTCGATATGATCTGTGTCTGTCAGCTACATTAAATCATCCTATCTTCAGTTTGAACTAAATCAATCGTGTATAAGTGACGTTTTAGATTCAGAATGGCACATTTGGATTGATTGAAAAATAAGAAGACAGATACAAACCTTTATTTTACCATAAAAAAATGCTCCAGTACATCCGCTTAAGAAGTGCTTACTCAAGTCCCTCCTGAAGATATTCCAAAATGCCCGCGACATATAACTCAGCATCTGGGTTGTTTTGACTCAGCACCGCAGTAAGACTTGATGTGGGGGATGGGCAACGTTGACTGTTTATGTGGACACAAGATAGTGTTCAGAAATGTATTGCGAGAGCCGCTTAAGTGTTGTATGTTATGGCAAAAATCGTATTTTAATAATTTGAAAAAGAGAGAAATGTGCTTTTACATAACATTAATTGCGTGGCATGTACCTTCAGCTTAATTAAAGTTAACCAAAGCTAATTAAGCTAGCGGTACATTTAACATTTAATGCTATGTAAGCTGGCCTGTTTTCGCACATTTTTGCATTTTTAGTGTACAGTAATGGTTTTATATATAAATATTTTGAAACGAACCTTGTTTCTCCAATAAATTCAACAATCTGTCCGTGCTGAAAACCGCTGCCTCCACCTGAGGCAAATTCAAACATCACGCTTGCTGCGTCAAGTAACTCAGCGCTGACTCGTTGAGTTGTTTTAACCAAAGGAACTGGGCTGATGCGTTGGGGTGGGGGCAGGGGTGTATTGATTCAACTGTCAGTGAAAATGACCCAGCCATTAACCCAGCAGTTGGGTTACACAAAACTACCCAAAAACTACCCAACACTGAGAAAATATCCCAATTAAATTGCCCAAAAGTCTAAACGCAGCATTTGGGTAGAAAAAATGACCCAGCATTTTTTAGAGTGTGAATTCATCGGCTGTGCCGTGTTGTTTTTTCCACCGAACTCAGGTATGTGTGAAAACTTTGTCATTGTCATGCCTCCCTCGGGCTCTGCTCCTCATCACCTGATTTCTAATTCGCACTTGGTTTCACTAACTACAACTTGTGGCTTGAATTCCTGAGAGTCACATAGCCTATATATTTCTGCTAAAGAAAAAGCACAATTAGATAATGCAACAGCATTGCTCCGAAATAAAGGATGGTTATTTACCGCAGTAATGTTTTTTGTTATTATTTCGAAATTATTTTGTTTTACATTTTATATTGTTTTGAAATTTTGAACGCAAGAATGTAATGAATGCCTGTTTTGTGCTGTCTGCTGGATGGTTGTTTTATTCACTGTGTAAACTGCAATTACCCAAAGCTGAAATTTAAATTACTGCCCTCTGGAGTATAGAGGTGGTACTACATGCTTGCATTTCAATCATACAGGCATGACACGTGACCTTACCAACAAAAGCTTACATCATCCCAAAATGGAGGACATTCACTTGCATTGTTTAAAGTTGGAGACCTGAAATGAAATCCGAAAAATCTTTACATTCTGTTTTGATGAAGAAATAAACTCAAATCCATCTTGGATGGCCTGAGGGTAAAATTAAAAGCAAATTTTCATTTTTGTGTGACCTATTACTTTAAGTATAACTACTTAAAGTACAGCAAGGAATATTTCTTTCAAATATCTGGTACAGCCATGGGATCCACTATGACATCTAATTTTGCCAATTTATTTGTTGGTTTATTTGAAGAACAGGTTATTTAATCTGAACAGAATCACAAGGTAATTAATTGTTATTGTTTAATTCACATGTTTTGTGAATATGCACAAAACATTAGCACATCGTTGAGATGGACCCACGCATTAAAAGTATTTTCAAGGAACAATCCAGATTGTCTTTTAAAAATCAATGTAACCTCAAAAATATGTTAGAGCGGATATGCCTCCATGCAAAAAAAATCTATATTTTTTTTAGATAATATACCAGATGGCATTATAAGTGTGGTATACTTACGAATAAATGTCATTGTTTTAACCATCGTTGTAGAGGCAATAAAAACAACATTACGAGTGTGATTAACCGTAACACAAATAATGTAATCTATCTTTTGAAATGTCCATGTGGTCTGGGATATGTCGGCAAGACGAGGAGACCATTGGGAAAAAAAGAATAAACAAACATCGTTGCAATATACACACCACTTATATCAATATTCCAGTGGGGAAACGCTCGGTGTCAATCCTTAGATACTACGGTATCGAGAGATATCCCATGTAGGGGAGGGGATATAGATAATTTACTCCTCCGGAGAGAGACTTATTGGATTTATTGTCTCTGCACATTATCTCCAGATTGTTTGAACGAGGAGTTTGACGTAAATCCATATCTTTAAGATATTGATTAGATTTTTTTATAAAAAAAATTCCTTGTAGACTATATTTCATATATCAGTATATGACATGTGATGGATATTTATATTTATATTATTAACCTATATGTGAGCTGTGATTGTTGTTTTGTGTAAATAATATATATCTCTCTATTTTTATGGGTAACTTATGGGTGTTGAAAATATTTTTTTTGTGTGTGAAAATGTATGTATATATGTATTTAACCATGTTTATCAATCCTATATTTTGTGTTGTCTATCTACCATCTTTAGGACCTAAGTTTGGTTGGAGCAATTAATAAAAATTGTGCACATGTGTGACTCATGGAACTCTATGTTGAAATAGACATCACAAATTCTGTAATATTGTTCTGAAGAGGTCTTTAGTGTGTGTCGAAAGATAACCACATGGTTGTTAATTAAAATATTTTTTGAAGCATTAAGTGTGCAAGTTTTCTTTTTTGGATTTTTGAGGAGAAATGACTTCATGCATCCACTAAAAACAACCTTGAGACCAGTTGTTTTAAAAAAAAGACAAAAAGTTAGATTGATTTGTTTGCAGATGGTACTTGCTTTGACATTTTGTTGTCTAATATTGTAAAATGTATACATTGTAAGTGTCCAAATACTTTTTGGGGTCATTGTTTGGGTTTTTGTGCAAGTGTATAATGTCTCTTTGTAGAATTTTATTCTTTGTAAGCCCTTAGTTTATGCAGTTGATTATCGTAAGAAAAACCATGGCAACCGGTTATGAACTGTCAGAGCCTCATCCATTTCTATAAACTAAATATTTACTTATCTTTGGCATCAATAGAGCCACAATTCATCTGTTTATTGGTAAGAAGCTATTTCTTCTGAGCTATGAACATGTTGCACTAGCAACATTATCATAAATATATTATAAAATGATTATAAAATAAACTGCTTTTATTTTTTACTTGGACGTAAATGTCAGCCGTTGATTAAGAAACCAAAAGTGTCAGCTGAATATTTCAGAGAGACCGTCTTAAGGACATGAAAACAACGCATCTTACAGCATACAGTATATTTGATCATATATTTTATCCCAGTAGGTTAAATGACAATAAATGGATGTGGCAGATCTTTTTGTTTTTGTTTGATAGTGTTTTAGGGACATAAAATTCATGAAGGTTTTTGATGATACAACTGAGATTCATTCACTTGTCAAGTTCAAATGAAAATATATGCAAGAGTATTTCTAATTAGATTACTCAATAATTTGACCAGCGCTCTTGAATAACAAACTGTTTAACCTGTGGTAAACAACTGTTGATTGAACCTGAATTGATAAGCTCAATTTCATTGTATAGTACAGTAAACAACTGATGACATTTTGATTATCCAAACTGCATGAAGGTTGAAGGTAGAGTGTGGAGCAGGACGTGGTTGTGTGTCTATCACTGGGGAGAGAGGAAGCAATAAGGGCCATCACCTGGGGATTAACGATGCTTAACACCTGTTTCTCATTACAGTGACGATGGAGATGGGCTTAAAAAGGCCGCCGAGCATGCCAGTGAGGGAAAGAGAAAGTTGTGTGAAGCTGAAAAGCCACTTCTGTATCTGTGAAGTCTGTTTAGCGTTTGTGATGCTGAAAAGCCACTTCTGTATCTGTGAAGTCTGTTTAGTGTTTGTGAAGCTGAAAAGCCTGTTTGGTTTTTGTGAAGCTGAAAAGCCTACTCTTTGTTTATGAAGCTGAAAGCCTATACATTGTCTGTGAAGATGAACGCTTGAATAAAAGCTGATTTACCTGGACTGTCTTCCTGCCTGTTGGAACCTTTACATAGGGGTATTGAAAATTCTCTGAAAACATTGTACAGATGTTGCAGCTTAACGGAGGAGTAAATGTTCTGACACACTGCGAAGCTTCCAGGAAAGGAAAATGATCTTCATGGCATTATCTCCTCAGAATCAAGTTTTTTTAATCTGATTGAGATGCTGATTAAATGTCCAAACAGGGACAAATGTGACTTTCACAACCATGTCATCTTTCTCTATAATTCTTCAAGTCAGCACATGACATAGAAATGCAAGAATCGGCATGCTGGATATTGAGGAGTATTGTCTTTTAAGCTGACTCATATTCATAGATGTCCTTTAAAGGTCAGGATGATATAAATCACCAGGGGCAGACTGGGAAGAGAAATCGGCCCAGGATTTTACATTGAAACTGGCCCAAAAGTTGTTTGGGCCATAAATACTGTTTCTGCATATTGCAGCCTGCTTCGGCATATTACGGCACCGTTTTGTGGCCCGTTCTGCATAACGCAGCAGCCCATTTCAGCTTATCGGGGCCGGCCCAATGGGAAAAGTCCCATTTCTCCAGATGGCCAGTCTGCCTCTGTAAATCACTGATTATTATCTCCATGATGTGAAGCAAAAAACAACAACAAACAACTGTACAAACCAACCCCCTCCTGAACTCCATGATTACTGTGCCTTATGCACAGCAATGCATTGGCTTGCCTAACACTTCAGCTCTGTCACAACACAATAGTGCCTCATGGGAAAATAGAAAGCAGGATGAATGAGTGGATAAAGCAGCCAGACATCACCGTGAAATCTATGAGGCTTCATATTCTCTGAGATTGTCCGATTACCCTGTGGGCTGGCTTTCATGTTTAGGCTTGATGTCTATTGTCCTTTTAGATGCTATCATGAATCTCAGAATGTTCTTCTGTTCCTTTGAAAGAGCAAAAATACTGTAGAGCAACTGACTCAGAAATAGACCAACATTGAATGAATATTAAAAACTCCATGGTATTAAAATATGACACAATCTGATATGGTCTGGCATAGATCTCTTGTTCCTGCCCTGCTAAAACTAAGAGGGCTTTCACCCTGGAAGTTTAGTCTGAAAAAGAGCATCGTTCGCAATAGAATTGGAAATATGGAAGCTTTTTTGTGAACTGGGGAGTGGACCCTGGTACCTAAACCTGAGACTACTGTAGGACGTGGTCTGAGCTCGGTTGCTATGGAACTGTAGCATGGTTTGCACAAGTAAGAAAGCAACCTGTAATCGGGTCTGCAATTGTTCAGGAAGTAAAATAACTTGTGCATGCTTTTGTGCTATTTTAAAGGGATAGTTCAAACTAAAATTACAATTATCTAATCTTTTACTCACCCTCATGCCATCTAAGATGTGTTTGACTTTCTTTCTTCTGGTGAACACAAACTAAGATTTTTAGAAGAATATTTCAGATCTGTAGATCCATACAATGCAAGTGAATGGTGTTCAGGTCTTTGAAGCTCCAAAAAAATATAAAGTCAGCATAAAAGTAATCCAAGACTCCGGTGGATTAATCAATGTCTTCTTCCAGTTGTTTATAGGCGAGAACAGACCAAAATATAACTCCTACATCTCCTCCTACAGTCTCAAGGCAGAATCATGATTTCAAGCTTAATTACACATCCTTGTGGTTAACACAAGCACAGAACACTAGACAACGCTATAGGGAGTGAAATCGAGCTTGAAATCAGGATTGTCAAGGAGACTGCTGCTGGAACATAAGCAGCACTGCAAATGCTGCTCGGAACAAGCTGTCCCTCTAAAAAAAACTGCCTTCTCCTTGAAAAGCATATCTGATGAATGAGCGCATGTGACGCACAGAGGTGCAAGTGTTGTCCACTGTGGAGTGCATAATGACACTAAATGGAAAAAACAAATATATAAACACAAATATAGGGCCCTGCGTTGTGCTCTCCATCATGTACACCTTTATGATGAGAGTTAATGACGGAAAAGCACATGGGTTTGACAGAATCTGAAACCAGACAACACTATTATTTTCAGCAGGGTGTGCCTCATGAGATTTAGACTGAAATTTATATTTGTTTCTGTGTCAGTTGTGGTTTTTGAAGAAAAACTGACACTTTGGATTAAAGCTGACATATGATTTGGGATGGTTCCTGGGAGGACATTCAATTAAATTGCTATATAATCAGCAAGCACATACTCCTTAAGTTGTGGATCATTCCAAGTGATGCCTTGATAAATGGGCACTCAATGTTAAGAAGCTGTTGTTTTTTCCTTTGCTCAGCAGTGAAATTACTCTAAAAGGGATAAAGAAAAAATTATCTACATTTCTTTGACTTTCTCAATATAACTTTGAGATCATTTGATGCTACTGTATATCTGCTTTATCTTTAGAGGAAATTCATGTCAAACAACACAGTGGAACAGAGCAATATTGAAGGGAAAAGACATGACTTGATGCCATAAATACATTTATAATTACTAAGCAGAGGAACAGAGCAATATTGGTCAGAAAGACAAACTTGGGACCAAAATAAATATTACACAATGCAACCCCACAATATCCACCCACCTACACATACACTTTATTTCTAACAATGCTGCACTTATGCCGGTAGAAAGCCTCACTGTGCCTTGGTTTCTTAGAGTAAGAACTTAAATTCCTGAGACATCCTCACACACAGCATGAAGACTGTGTACGTGCGTGCGTGTGCGTGTGCGTGTGTGTGTGTGATGCAAGAGGATTTGAGGCAGGGCAAGCTGAGCTGTCTGGTTATGTTGGTGATGTACTCAACCAGAGCATAAACAGAAGCACAGATATTTCTTCTTCAGTGCCTTGGGAACATTAATAGAAAAATGCTGGATGGTCCAGACTAAGATGTCGACACCAGAGCTTTGTGCATGTGTGTATGTGTGTGTGTGGGGGGGGGGGGGGGTTAGTTATATGTTAGCTGATGTTAGATAAATCAGAGCTGCATTTGGGACTGTCCTCATTTGGAAGTGTGTTTATTTAATGTTTATTTAATGTTTTTAACGTTTGGTATTCATTGCTAGATCAGGTGCTGTTAGTTTACTGTCTTGAACTCGTGTCGCGTAAACGTGTGTTTGTGTGTGCGGTTATCCAGTGTGTGTAAAACTATCGCTGCTTTTTCCACTGAACGGCTCATTAAAGCATGTATTTATTTGACTGAATGCTGACGTGGAAGCGGCAGCAGAAGTGAGAGCCCTCGTGTAAAGCCCTCCTCGTGTGAAGACCTACTTGGATAAAGGCCAGCAAGTCTACCTTTGCGAGTCCACTGAGCAAGGACCACTGACAAGGTGCCACTCTCCATAACACGTTGGTGTTTTTTATTTTATCTCTTTTATTATTTTAATTCTACATACTAACATGTCTAGTTCACGAATAACACATGGCTTCAAGCACATTCCTGTTATCTGTTATAGACCTTTCACAAGATACAGATGCAAGACCAAACACAACCCACACAACCTACGACCACTTTGCCCTTCAGCACCTGCTCCGCTCTCATTCTCTGTGGGACTCTGGAACTGCTAGTCTGCTGTGAACAAAGCTGCATTCATTCCAGCCTTCGCCACACAGTCCACCCTCAGCATCCTGGCACTGACGGAGACATGGATATGTCCTGAGGATACAGCAACATCTGCTGCTCTCTCCAACAACTTCTCCTTCTCTCACACCCCTCGACATACTGGTAGGGGTGGGGGAACAGGTTTGCTCTTTCATAATAACTGGACTTTTTCACCACAGGCTTCACTATGTAACAATATATCTTTTGAATTCCATGCCATTACTATAATGCATCCCACAAAAATACATGTTGTTGTCATCTATTGCCCTACAGGTCACCTGACAAGCTTTCTTGAGGAGTTGTATGTCCTGCTGTCCTCCTTGCCAGAGGAAGGCAGGCCACTTGTGGTTCTTGGCGATTTCAACATACATCTAGAAAAGCCCCTGACCATTGAACTGAATACTCTTCTGGCCTCTTTTGATTTGGAAAGACTACACACCACAGCAACTCACAGATCAGGCAACAAGCTGGACCTCATTTTTAAACGTAACTGTACCACCTCAAATATTCTTGTTACACCTTTACGTGTCTCTGATCACTACTTAGTTCAATTCAACATGATTCTCCCATCTATATTAAAACCGACTCCACCTTTGGTTTCCTTTCGCCGTAACCTCTGTTCCCTCTCACCCTCTCACCTTTCCACTGATGTCTCTACCTCCCTTCCCACAATAAATGTATTATCCACGCTTGATGTAAACACTGCCACAGACACACTTAACTCTGCTCTCTCCTCTAGACCAGCAAGTACTACACCACCCAGCCCCTGGCTGTCTGACGTTCTACGTGAACATCGGACTGATCTCAGAGCAGCTGAAAGGAGATAGCGGAAATCTAAAGATCCAGAAGATCTAGGTAAATATCAGCTTCTGCGTGCAACTTTTTCAGATAATGTTAAAGCTGCAAAAAACTCCTATTACAGACCAAGATCAACAGCACTACAGACACTCGTAGCTTGTTTAGAACATTCAACCCACTTCTCTGTTCTCCCACTCCACCATCCTGTCAAACACCTGGCTCCTGTATGCAACTATTCTTTCTCTATGTTCTCTCCTTTTACTGACACTGAGGTCTCTAAACTCCTCCTCTCCAACCACCCCACCACCTGTTCCCTTGACCCCATTCCATCACACCTTCTCCAGGCCATCTCTCTATCCATCTTACCTGCATTCACACACATAATTAACACATATCTACTTACAGGCATTTTTTCCCACTATATTAAAGCAGGCTTGAGTAACCCCACTGCTTGAAAAACCTGCACTTGACCCCACACAAATATAACAGACCAGTTTATCTCATCCCATTCATGGCAAAAACACTTGAAAGGGCAGTTTTCAATCAGATCTCTGCCTATCTCTCACAGAACAAGCTGCTGGATGACAATCAGTCTGGCTTCAAAAGTGGACACTCCACCGAGACTGCCCTGCTGTCTGTCATGGAGTCACTGAGACAGGCGAAAGCTGAATCCAGATCATCCGTTCTGATTCTGCTGGACCTTTCTGCAGCCTTTGACACAGTCAACTATCAGATCCTTCTTCCCACCCTCTCTACTCTGGGCATCAGAGTAACTGTGCTTGACTGGTTGACCTCCTATCTCTCAGATATATCCTTCAAGGTAGCCTGGAGAGGTGATGTATCCAAGCCACATAAGTTACTTACTGTGGTACCTCAGGGATCTGTGCTTGGGCCACTTCTCTTCTCCATATACACAACATCACTGGGACCCATCATTCAGTCACATGGTTTCTCTTACCACTGCTATGCTGACAACATGCAACTCTACTTGTCTTTTCAGTCCAATGACACCACAGTGACTGCTCGAATTGCTGTCTGTCTGGCAGACATCTCGGCCTGGATGAAGGAACACCACCTGCAACTCAACCCAGCCAAGACTGAACTCCTTGTCTTTCCAGCCAACACTGCTGTTGAACACAACATCACCATGCAGCTGGGTTCAACTACAGAATGGTCAGAAATCTAGGAGTAACCATCGATAATACAATTTCACAGACCACATCTCAAAGACTCAAAGATCATGTAGATTTACACTCTACAATATCAGGAAAATAAGACCTTTCCTCTCTGAACATGCCACACAACTGCTTGTTCAGTCACTCTCTCATTGTAGGCCTTCCTGTATGTTCAATTAGACCTCTGCAAATGATCCAGAATGCCACAGCACGTCTGGTCTTTAATGAACCAAAGAGAGCACATGTTACACCACTCTTTGTCTCTCTCCACTGGCTGCCAGTTGATGCACATATTAAATTCAAGTCTCTGATGCTGGCAGGGACGTCACTAGGATTGGAAGACAGGGGGGGCTTAGCCCCCAGGGTATTTGTAACTTGCTTTTGCAAAATCTTTGCACTCACATCTAGAGCTACACTTATGTGAACAACCAGTCAAGAAACCAAGATGTTAACAAGTAAAACGTGACAGACATATCCTCTTCCATTTCTACTCTGTTAAAGACAAGTTACTGTAATGTTAGCTTTTAGACACATCAAAGCTGCATGGGGGAATTTACTTAGGCCAGACTTTGCTCCTGATGAGTTATTGTTAAGAAGAGGGCAGACGAGGGAGTAAGGATCCAAATGCAGCTTTATTCAAGGTTGCAAAGTAAAGGTAAGTAGGAACACTGGAACAAATGAAACGTCCACGAGGGGAAAAAACAAAGACATAAACACTAGATAACGACACAGGGAGTTTTCCAAGGAGGGCATAGGCAGGAACACGGACTAAGGTAGGCTTCTGGAGCAACATGAACTGAGCATCAAACATTAGACATCAAACAACGACCAACAAAGGACAAGGTGAACATCAGGGCTTAAATACAAAACAAGGGGAAACATAGACCAATAGAAAACCAAAACTCAAAACAAGATAACAAGACAATAAACTAAAACCAATGATAAATTAGAACTGATAACAAGACAATCAAACAATAAACCAATGAAAACCAGACACGTGGACAAGGAGGGAAAACAGGACATGACAAGACTTCAAAATAAGAGTGCACAAAACAAAAGGCAATACGGAACATAAAAAGTGCCAAAACTTAGAGTGAATAAACAAAGAACAATGTGGAACATAAAAGGTGCCAAAAGCTTAAATAAAAAGGTAAACAAACCAAAGACGGTGAGGATCGTTACAGTTATTCTATAAGCAATGACTTAAATACTATCTGTCTGCTCATGTAAATGTATGATAAAGTAATAGCATACTATATCTAATTCCTCTCTATATAAGATAAGTTGTCCACAGAATGCTATTTAATTACTCTAATTACTGTAACTGCATTGTGGATTGGTTCAATCAGAGTGTAATTTTGCTATGTAGTTTGGCTTGCATACAGTTTAACCCAAGAACCAGAATTTTAAGGTCATAGTGAAATTTAACAACACAGGTTTGAGCGTTTCTCAATTAAAGATGATTTATTCTGCCAAATGATCTATACAATGTATGAAGGAAAATTAAGAATGACATCATTTTCAAAACCACAGTCAACAGTTACTTTTTGTTTATTGTCTACTTCATTGGTGGAAGCACCAAAAAATGCCTTCTGTTTTTAAGGGTTGCTTTCATTTTAGTTTCACATGTGTATCTGTGGGCATTTGCTCATCTTTAGCCTACATTTAGGTAACATCTACGTATTTATTTAATTTATCACAGCCAATGAATGCAGAAAGTTAAATTGGTATAGCTAGCATATATAATAAATATAATTAAATAATTTAGTTTAGGCTATGCATAGTGCCTAGACCTGCCAACAAATGCTTATTGTTAGAAGAAAACAAAACAATCCTTAGACCTATAGACCATTACTGACCCCAATCACACCGGCTCCCTCAGAATCAACTGGCCTGCCAATCTCCTGCGGCTGCTTCTATTTCTCTCTGCTATAATATCTTCGAATATCCATCTCATCTGCTCAATGAATTGAAGGATACAACGGTAATAGCATTAACAGGGACCCTAATGACATTTATTTTTCAGTGACAACAACATACTATGGGGATTGATATTATGCCTATTATAGAGATAGGTTATATTAGTGGCAAAGAATAAAGAGTTGTGATTAGCTTGCTAAGTTAACCATTTCTTGTATTTTGCTTGTTCACTCTAGCTAGACTACAGTTTTCCATAGCAAATCAAAATATCCCCTTTCCTTTACCTCAAGAAAACGTAGCTAAACGTAAGCAGGTAATTCAAAACAACTTACAATTTCACTCTGTATCACGACACTTACCAATCTTCCTTTCACCATTAGCGTGTGTATCGGTGTGTGTGGGCGGGAGGGTGCATAGCGTGTGTATCGGTGTGTGTGTGGGTGGGAGGGTGCATAGCGAGTTCAACATCAGACCAAACTAGAGTAACGACGAGACGAGATGAATCCTCCAGTTACTTGCAGCGCTCCGGTCTGCAGCGCTCCGGTCTGCAACGCTCCGAAAGCTGCCACAGTTCACACCAATGCAACGAGACGGTGCGGTGCATCATCTTGATAGCACAACTACTCTTTGTACTTCTGTCCAACTTCCGACTTTTCGGCTATTTTTTGTAGCTGGATTATATATATCATTTGTTGCGTCTAATTCTAAATATGAATGAGGATACGGTTATTGATAAATCGAATTGTTATGGTTGTTCTTATTATCATTTAGGAGGGCTTAGGAACATTTTGGGGTAGCTTCAGCCCCCCTAAAATAGGCCTAACGACGTCCCTGGATGCTGGCATACAAAACAGTCACTGGTCTGCTCCAGCATACCTAAAATAATTTATTCAGAACTACACACCTGCCAGAAGCCTGCGGTCGTCTAAGGAACATCGCCTTGTTGTACCAACACAAAGAGGCACCAAAACACTTTCCCGGACTTTCAGTTTCATCATACCACGTTGGTGGAATGACCTTCCCAAATCCATCCGTGAAGCTGACTCTCTCTCTGTCTTCAAAAAACTGCTAAAAACACATCTTTTCCAAGAGCACTTAACCAGTCACTTAAAAAAATACTATTCTGATGCAAGTGAAACTCGCTTATGTTATGTTATGTTTAAGATGACTCGCTTATGTTTTCCTTTTTTGTAAGTCGCTTTGGTTAAAAACGTCTGCCAAATGAATAAATGTAAAATGTAAATGTATCTTAAGTTAATAATAATAATAAAATAAAATGCACAAATTTTCCTTTTAGGTTTAGGGTGTGGCTTAGTGTCTGTGAGTTTTAAAATCTTTGTGGGTGTGCAGGAGGAAAACCACATTCCGTCCAATTCAATCAAAACACAGCTTAATACAAGCACATATTCATTCACACATTTTTTGGAACGTATACCAATATTATTTAAAAACCTATTGCTAAAATAGCCAAATAAATTAACAATTTCAAAACATATTCTGCCCTGCGATGGACTGGCGACCTGTCCAGGGTGTCCCCTGCCTTTCGCCCAATGTTAGCTGGGATGGATGGATGGATGAAGACATATTCTTTGATATAGACTTTTTCCAATTGCTGTAGTGTGTACCGAACCCAGACTTTGCATTTCACCTGCATTAAAAAAAAAAAAAAAAGAAAAAGGCAAGCTTCACCATCATTTACTATATTATTACGTCTTCCACTTCAAATATTGAAAATTAACTTTGCTGATGTTCAGCAGATATTCTTATATGTTATTTTGCACATGTTCAGTAACTTAAATGGCAATTTATGTGCGGAGTTAGATGTGTTAAGCCGCTTAAGGTTTAACACTGTTTTTGTTTTTTTTTGTCACACATTTCTATTTGATTTATAGGCTGGTGTAACGCACACCACTACATAGAGCTTTCTGTTTCTCAAGGTAGAAATAAGATCATGTGGGGTTTTACTGTTATCATTGGATTGATAATGAATGCTGGCAGTATGACACCTTCCCAAGCTCATTTGCTGGTTGCACTCTGAGGTGGCTTATCATTCTTAAGCAAAAGAACCTGTCACAAGTGAGTTAGGTTTTCATTTAAAAACTGACTGATCAAATATACTGATCTTTGATTCATGTAGATCTTAATTAAATGACCTGCACACTACATGATGTTTATTAAAATAGATTTCAGCTATTTTCTTTTTGGTATGTGAAGGTTACATTAAACTCTTGGAATTCAAAAAAATAAATAAGAATTTTTGCTATGCTTTCACATTTATTTTTTACTTTTTAAATGCATTTGTGAGGATCATCACCTGTCAATGATCGTCTCTAATAGCTGATTGTCATTGCAGTGAGAGATGGAGATGGATTTAAGAGTGAGCTAGACACAAGTAAGGAGAGAGAGAGAAAGCTACCAGGAACACACTGAGACTGTGGTGTTGATTGAGTTTGAGCTGTAAAGCGAGTGTTTTGTTTTATGTAAATACAAATTTCTTTTTTTAGTTGGATTTTGCCATCTCCCGCTTCCTCCTATAAGAGAGTCAAATACATTTTCACACATACATATTACTGTCCCTCAGTTTTGGTGTAATATCCACCTCTACCAACAATTGTTTGACTTGATTACAAAGGAATAAACAGTGTCGGTGAGGAGCATGTTTAAGATAAAATATGAGTAGTGATGTGTGAAGAAAACAAAGGAAAATCAAGGTAAATATCAGTTGTTAAATGGATAGTTAAAGAAAAATAAAAAAATTCAGTCATTGTTTTCTTACTCCTATTGTTAGAACCCCATATAACTTTTTTTCTTAACACAGAGAAATTGTAAAAAAAAAAAAAAAAAATATATATATATATATATATATATATATATATATATATATATATATATATATATTAGCTCGATGTCATACAATGGCAGTTTATGGTGACCACCTCAACAAGCTTCAAAAGAACACAAATGTAGCCCATAAATCTGGACTCCAATTCAAACAATTAAAGCTGGGCACAGAAATGCATCTATTTTTCAACTACAAACACTTCAGACATGTTTTATAAGTTCTGTTCTCTGATTTTTGTGCAGCTGTGTTGTGTTTCATGTTGATAATATAGCTGGTGATCCTGTTGTAGTGAAACAAAAACAGTTTTCATTTGAACGCCCCATCTCGTGAGCGGCTGCAGTGTAAGGCCCTCTTCACACAGAATGACACCATCCCATTCATTTTTAATGAGAGCACAGCGACTTCCGGCAACACTGGCTGTTTCGGCCACTTGTGACAGAGAAAATTTAAAATTTTAACTTTATGCAAATGACAGGCGACATTTGCGAGCAACTACAAATGAGAGAGAAGACAGCAGAACTCACGTCATCTGTCTCCTGGCAAACTGGAGACTTAAGCAGGCAAGACGGATGAGAAGTTTCAGCGTCGTGAGGGATTTTTAATTGTCTGTAACCACATGCATGGATATAATAAAACAATGATGCTTGGAAAAGCGTGTCAGAAACATTAAGCATTCTGAGTGAGTTTGATTAATTCATTTGTGATATATTGATCGTCTTGTTAATGAATTTTATTGATATACTGATCGTCTTGTTAATGATTTAATGCACTGAACACTGCTGCAAGTTTTATAAAACACACTACACTGCAGAATGTATAATTTAGAGACAAGAGAACTGATTCCTTGTCAAATTGTAATGATACCTTAATTTTACCGGTGTTAGGTCTCATCCGAGATCAAATTTTCAAAAGCTATGGCCGGACGTGCAGTCCCCCAATAATGTTACAGCGACAAACAGTATAAATGCCCACTAGTGACACAGATTGCAGAGTCTAGTGACACCAAGCCACTGGCGGTGTGAACGAGGCTTAACTACTTCAGTGATACTAACGCGCACAGGAGATCAACGCTTGGTTAAGTGTTTCACTTAATAATACATTGGATTCCGGTTTGTTTCTCACCAAATCTTATCGTATTCCTTCAGGACAAGACATGAGTCGTAGGCTATCTAATAATTTATTCGTCTTTTTTGTGTCCTTTTAAAGCTTGAAGAGATAGTCACTGTAGAACAGAGTGATCTGTTAGCCTTATATGACTAAATTGTGAAAGCTTGCTTCTACGCATGCGCGAGTGTTGGGTTACGATGAGGAAGCCATATGCTTGCATGTTAAACATCTGTGTCTTCTCCAGTAAAGTTATATGTTCTTGAACGAACCTTTTGGTCTTACCGCTCGTCATTCAACATGGTGTCAGAAGTGGCCCTCATGGAATCGTGAATGCAGCGAAGAAAAGAAAATACTCTTCCAACGAAGATTCACACAGTAAGCCACCATCGTTCATTGCACAATAAAACATGGCTGAAGGGTTTCGTAGACCTGATCCACTTGTCTTTGATGGCAATATCGCCGAAAATTGGCGTGTGTTTGAGCAGGAATTTGACATATTTATTGCTGATGCACACTCAGAGAAAGAGCCTCGCACAAAAGCTTTCATACTGCTTAATCTGGCTGGCTCGGAGGCCATTGAGCGTGAACGAACGTTCGTCTATGCACCCGCTGTTTATACGGGTGAGGGTGAAAACAGACAAATAATTACTCCGGCTGATTCACATGAGGACCCGGAATGTCTAAAACGCAAGTTTCGCGAACTTTGTAGTCCACAGACAAACATAACGATGGAAAGACAAAAATTTAATTCAAGAAATCAAAGGCCAGGAGAGACAATAGAAGCATATGTAACCGACCTACGAAACAAGGCGCAGAGTTGCAGGTTTGGAGATTTACAAGAGGGACTGATAAGGGATCGACTTGTGTGTGGGATACTCAATGATGGAATGAGAAAACTCCTGCTGCATGACAATGAGCTAACATTGACAAAAGCCATTGAAACATGTCAAATACATGAAATGACAGACAAGCACACTAAAACACTAGCTGGACCAAAGCATAATTCGGCAAATGTGGACAGTGTTCAACAAACAGTAAAAAGAAAAACGTTTCGTACTCCCAAACACAGATCAGACAAGTTTGCCCCACAACAAATTAATAATTGCGACAATTGTGGAAGTAACCATGAGGCAAAACGGAAGAAATGTCCTGCATATGGCCAGCAGTGTCACAAGTGCAACAAATGGAACCACTTCCAAAAATGCTGCAAATCTAAGAAAGTTCATCGTACACGGAATTTAAAAAAGACTGTGAATCAAATTGACGTTGCCAGAGCTTCAAATAGCACTGAAGACTCATTCTTTATAGACAGAGTTTCCTTAAATCACCAGAAGGTGGCAGAAATTGACACAAAACAGTCAAAGAAAACCGCAATATCTTGCACAGTCCAAACCAATGGAAAGCCTCTCGAATTAAAGATCGACACAGGAGCTTCATGCAAGATCATGTCTATGCAGACATATGCAAAGGTAAAGCAAGACGAGAATCTTCAGTTGTCTAGCCATGTGAACCTTGTTGCATATGGTGGAGAGGAGATTCAGACTGTGGGCTCAACTGTGTTATCATGCAACCTGAGTGACCAGAACTATTCTCTACAGTTCTACGTGGTAGAAAAAATGTACAGCCATTGCTTGAGCTTTATGACTGTCTTCGGATGGGTCTTATTTCCCTCAGTAACGCAGAACACCAGGTCAGTCTAAAAGAGAACTCAAGTTTCGCCCAGGAGATTAACAACGAATATGCAGATCTTTTCCTAGATGAAGTAGGAAAGCTTCCTGTAACATACTGCATGAAACTAGACAAAGAAGCTCAACCTGTCGTCCGTCCAGCACGAAAAATTCCTGCAGCAATGCAACACAAGGTAAAAGTAGAGTTGGAAAGAATGGTCTCTATCGGCGTTATTACTCCTATATCTGAACCAACCGATTGGGTGTCATCTATGGTGGCCACTCACAAGAAAAACTCAGATGAAATAAGACTATGCATAGACACTAGGGACCTAAACAAGTTTCTAAAACGTCCACATCACCCCATGCGTACAGTGGAAGAAGTGGCAGCGCAGATGCCAAACTCCACTTTATTCTCAGTACTGGATGCCAAAAGCTCATTTTGGCAGATTGCACTGGATCATAAGTCTTCCCTACTGACTACTTTCAGTACGCCATTTGGAAGATATAGATTTCTTCGGATGCCCTTTGGCATTAATTCAGCCAGTGAGGTCTTTCAGCGTGCTATGGAACAGATCTTCGTTGGCTACCCGTGCGCAGTCATAGTTGATGACATCATTGTGGGGGGCAACGGCGAGCAGGAACACGATACAAATTTGAAGAAAGTGTTAGACCGTGCTCGTGAAGTGAACTTGAGACTGAATGCTCAAAAGTGCAAATTCCGCCTAAGTGAGGTGAGCTATGTTGGACCCTGCTAAAACAAAAGCAATCACAGAAATGCTGCCGCCAGACAATATTACTGCACTGCAGCGCTTCCTGCGTATGATCAACTATTTAGGAAAATTCATACCAAACCTCAGTGAGTTGTCTGCACCCCTGCGTGAGCTGACCTGTAAAAACACACAATCACATACAAGAAAGGAAAACACATGTTCCTTGCCGACACATTGTCACGTGCTCCCAGAAACTCACCAGACGAACACACTGATGACAGAGCTGACTTCGAGGTCATGTCAATTCAACACATCTCGTCTTACAGACTGAAAGAGCTTCAAACTCACACAGCAAAAGATCCGATCCTTCAACGGCTCAGCAGTATTATCAAGTCAGGATGGCCCTCTAGCCAATCAAAGCTCCCAGCAGAAATTCGTGAGTATTTTCCATTCAGGGATGAGCTCACAATCGATGAAGATGTGCTCATGAAGGGGCCGAGAACAGTAGTTCCATAGTCACTGCGTAGTGAGTATATCACTATAATTCACAGAGGTCACCCAGGCCTTGATGCAACCAAACGCAGGGCATGAGGCATCGTGTTCTGTCCTTCTCTAACCAAAGACATTGAAAAGGAGGTACTGTCATGCTCTGTCTGTAACAGTATGAGGCCTCATCAACAAAAAGAGCCTCTTCACTTACACGATATCCCTGAACTTCTGTGGTCAAGTGTGGCTACAGATATCTTTGAGTGGAATGGTCAATACTATCTCATACTAGTTGACTCCTATTCAGGATGGTTCGAAATTGATCTGCTTCGTGACCTGTCCTCCAGTACAGTGATTACAAAACTCAAAAGGCACTTTGCAGTTCACGGGAGTCCGCACAAAGTCTTTTCAGACAGTGGTACCCAATTTTCAAGCCAACGATTTAAAGAATTTGCTGATGCCTGGGATTTTAAACACACTACCAGTAGCCCTGAGTATCCACAAGCTAATGGTCTAGCCGAGAGGGCGGTGCGGAGTGCAAAACATCTAATGGAGAAATCCAAAAGGGATGGCTCGGATGTGTTTCAAAACTTGCTCAACCTCAGAAATATTCCACGCGACGCGACACTAGGTTCGCCAGCGGAGAGATTAATGTCGAGGCAGACGTGCACAACTCTGCCAATCAGCAAGTCCATTCTGGTGCCAGCCTCAAATGACAATATTGCTATCAAGACTCAACTCTCAAAGAAGAGACACTGTCAAAAGACATACTACGACAAGTCCAGCAGAGATCTCAGACCACTCATAAAAGGTGAGATAGTGAGACTTGCAACTTCTAAAGGCCATGACAGAATCGGCATCGTCAAACAGTTCTGTGAGGAACCACAATCATATCTTGTAGAGACTGAAGGAAAAGAATACAGACGAAACCGAAAACATATCCTTCCTGTCGCAGAGCCACAACCACAACGGTTCGAGCACAGCGAGATGTTATTTCCCTTTGTCCAGACCCCCTTTGTTGAATCTAAGCACAAATACTCTACCCCAAGTGAAGTCAAAGGACAATGCAACCCACAAGGAGCCGTGAAGAAGCCACTGAATGAACATTCAACAAGAACTCTTTCCACAGTACCATACGTGACAAGAGCAGGTCGCCTTTGTAAACCAAATCCTAAATACATAGAATGAAGGAAAAGACAAAGGAAACAGCTCAGTTATTTATAGTAACAAAATGTTCAATTTGGAAATGTTGACATTACTTTGAAAAGGGTTAAGTGTAAATAGACTTTCTTACTATCAGCTTAACTAATCTGTTAATGTGCTGATAATAATGAAAAAGGGTTTGAGTTAATTTACAATGTATGGAATTTGTAGGGAACTTTTCATTAAGGAATATCTGTCACAATTAAAGAAGGAGGATGTAGAACAGAGTGATCTATTAGCCTTATATGACTAAGTTGTGAAAGCTTGCTTCTATGCATGCGCGAGTGTTGGGTTACGATGAGGAAGCCATATGCTTGCATGTTAAACATCTGTGTCTTCTCCAGTAAAGTATAAATGTTATGATGTTGTATGACATCACTGAGAACAAAATATTTCCACAATTTCTCTCTTTGTAATGAAAAAGAAAGAAAGTCATATGGGGTTCTAACAAAACAGGAGTGAGTAAACAATTAACTGAATTTTCATTTTTGGGTGGACTATCCCTTTAACAGAACATTTTCATTTAATGTAATTTCAAGTTCTAACTGTGTTACATTATGCAATAAGTGTGTGAAACTATTATCAAATTATGTGATTCATTAAGTGCAAGCTATAAAGTTCGCATAAGCAATCAAAACGGCCGTTTTATTCCAAAACTGTTTAAACATGATGTCCACTTCAGAAAGTTTCAAACAAAATGTAATTTGAGATGTGGTTGCACGTACAGTTCCGAATAATTATATAATTCTCATATTAACTGTAGAAAAAAGTGGGTTTTATTTTACAAGAAACATTACATTTGAACGCCTCAGACTTTGGATTGCAGTTTACCTTGATTTCGTTTTCACACATCGGATGCGAAGACTTGTATCCATCACATCAGGCTTACTGAAATCTTTAATCACCGACTTCAACTGAAGTTATTATACATAGTAGCCTGCACATAGGCAACAGTGATCCGTGACAGACAGAGAGGGGACAGAATTGCATCTGTTTCACGCAAGCTGTCTCTCATTGCACGTTAAGCTTAAAAGCCTCAAGGAAAGACGTTTAATATTTTATTCTTTAACAGCACATCAGCAGCTAGAACGAAAAACTTTCAAAAGAAAAAACGTTTTAACATTTACCGACCCACCTTGCCAGGAGAAGGAACGCTGCAGCAGAACTTCGAGAGAGAGAGAGAGAGAGAGAGAGAGAGAGAGAGAGAGAGAGAGAGAGAGAGAGAGAGAGAGAGAGAGAGAGAGAGAGAGCAAGCAGCACGAAATGGGACAGATTATTCTAGTAGATGTTGCTTCGCAGTAACTACTGCAAAGCAGATGTTTCTTCTCAGGTGCTGACCATATCCCAACGTTATAATATAGATGCTTTTGACCTGTCTTAAATGTGTTTCGATGATGAAACTGTCTTTTCCTCTCTGTATATATATTAGACTCTACTTTAGATATGTTTTCAAGTGACATCGGCTTTGCGTATAACTATGCATTTTCTTTAACCATTTAAATTCTGTTGGATGTCAGATGCGCGTGAACGAGCTGGCGCAGCCGTTACTGGTTCTTTTGGATACTCGACATCAAACGGACTGGTGTGTTTTATTTGATGTCTCAAGCATGACGAAAGGTCTCCGGGAACAGAAAGAAAATCTGCGACTTCTGTTCAGTTGGGTAAGTTTTTGAAACACCTGACGATTTCTGAAACAGATGTGATGTGTGAGTGTTGCAACTAGAGCTCCAAATACAGTGTTATTCTATCTCTCGATGACTTTTCCCATCGTCAAAGTCTCAGACAACATTTATGCCATTTCCGTGTCAGTAGTAATTAAATTAAAATGTTGATGTATACTAACTCCTATAACAAATGTCACAGAAAGCTGATGTTTCTTGGGAGAATGTTGAACAGTTAGTAGGGTGATTTGCTAAAGCAAATTAAAGCAAATTATAACAGACCCCAAGACAAATAGCAGATGTAGGAAACATCAGCCCTTGACATTGATGTAAAATCCCAGGTGTGAGGCAGAACACCACCAATAATCATTTTAGATGTGTTGAAGATTAAAACAAAAAATGCTGCTTTTGTTGTTGTTGTTTTAGATTAAAATACCCAAAGCTCATAGCACATTTAAAGACCCCCTTCTTCTTGCTTTCTTTCATTGCACCTCACTACACTATCAGCCCAATTTGAACGGTGTAATGTTATACATTATAATGAATGTAACAATGACATTTAATTGTCAGCCTTAATTATGGTCAACTCTTGTTAAAGGTCAAGGTACAGAATCCTACAGAGTGTTAATGTATGTGTTTGAGTTTTACAGTCTATAAGAATGTAATGTGTTACAGGCAGTGCGATAATGTATGATGAGCAGAGCACTACTGGGCGACGTGGCTCACTGCACAGTGGAACAACACACTCAGTCACATACACATAATTGCTCTTCTCTCCTCTCTCACTTTTCTTCGCCTTTCTCTCACACCTTACTCTCCACTTTGTCACCCCCCCCGCCCCCACCTTCTTATGCAAACACACCACACACGCACACAGAGCACAGCTGCAGCATGGGAAATGGACAGATAGTTTGTGTGAAAGGGAAGCATATGTGCAGGCTCTTTGGATGGCCAGCATGAAGCATCAGCAGATAGCTGTGAGCTCTCTGAGTGAATTCTCTGTCTGATCTGCCACACCGAATGACCAGCCACTGTACACATAGTAGCTACCGCACTGTCAGTCTGATGTCAGGGAAACAAATGGTTGCAGCGAGGCTTATGCCTGATCTGTCCTGATATTGTGGAAATCATCCAGAGCAGAAAAATTACATCATTATTTTACTGTAATGACTCAATTAAAGTCATTTTTTGCCCTCTTTAATTACAAAATGCTAAGTCAATCTCGTTTCCTCGCATATAGACTTTTTTCACGGACCGTGGTGACGCGTTTCTGCCTTATTTAGCAGCGTAAATCTAGCGAATTTTTTTATATGATAATTTTTTTTAAATATTGAGTGTAAGTTTATAACATTATGCTTTGTGTTATATTATCCTGGAATTAGTTTAAAAAAATGAATTACCACAGCTTTGAGGGGGTTTCAATTACACCTGCTGACAGAGTGACAGTAAATTTGGCATTTTCTCTCATCTGACTGCCATTATCCACTGCTCTCTATTTTTTCCTTTTCTGGAAAGTCATTGAAATGTAATAGTGGATTTTTTATTTTAGTCTTGGAACAAATGGGTAAGTGAAAATAATATTTGCTGTGATCTCCCATTCACCAATGTCGAAGTTTACCCTGCAATCATTTAGCTTACTTCCGCATTCCAAAACCCGAATTATGAAAACGGTCTATTGTCATCTATGCTTGTGAGCTTCACTCAGGGTGGTTTGTTTATTGCCTAAATAAACATACATTTTCATTTTCAACTTATTACAACTTCAAATGACTGATTATGTTGTTGGACATGCATTTTCCCAGCTAGTCCTTGCAATGTAGGTGATTTCAGGTTTTATGATCCTTGTGGGCACATTTGGTCAAGACAACATAGGTAAAACCTGAGACACAGAAACACACATTTGTTTTTATACAACGAAGGGGTTAGGATATTTTCAATTCCCAGAAAACTAGCCCTCACAGAAAACTTTTTACATTTTCAGATATTCAAAGAATATTCCAAGTTTAGTTCAAGTTGAGTTTAATTAACTGCATTTGTGAAATAATATTTATTACCACATAAAATAATGTGACTCCTCTCTCCTTTTCTTTTAAAAAGCAAAAATCGAGGTTACAGTGAGGAACTTACTACTGAAGTGAATGGGGCAATTTTTCATACTGTTGAAGTCAGAAGTTTACTTAGGTTGTAGTAACGAATACTCAGGTGTACTGAAGTGTAGGTGTACCTGCAGATGTATTTTAAGACCTACTTTCAAACTCAGTGCCTCTTTGCTTGACATCATTGGAAAATCTAAAGAAATCAGCCAAGATCTCCATAAGTCTGGTTCATCCTTGGGGGCAATTTCCAAATACCTGAAAGTACCATGTTCATCTGTACAAACAATAGTTTGCAAGTATAAAAACCATAGATTCTCATGCAGCCATCATACCACTCAGGAAGGAGATGTATTCTGTCTCCTAGAGATGAATGTAGTTTGGTGCGAACAGTGCAAATCAATCCCAGAACAACAGCAAATGATCTCGTGAAGATGCTGGAGGAAACAGGTAGACAAGGATATATATACCCACAGTAAAACAAGTCCTACATCGACATAAACTGAAAGGCTGCTCAGCAAGGAAGGAACCACTGCTCCAAAACCACCATAAAAAAAGCCAGACTAGAGTTTGCAAGTGTACATGGTGACAAAGATCTTACTTTTTGGAGAAATATACTCTGGTCTGATGAAACAAAAATTTTACTGTTTGGCCAAAGTGAGGCTTGCAAGCTGAAGAACACCATCCCATTCCCATGAAGCATGGGGATGGCAGCATCATGTTGTGAGGGTGGGATGCAGGTGGGACAGGTGCACTTCACAAAATAGATGGAATCACAAGGAGGCAAAATTATGTGGATATAATGAAGCAACATCTCAAGACATCACCCAGGAAGCTAAAGCTCAGTCGCAAATGGGTCTTCCAAATGTATAATGGCCCCAAGAATACCTCCAAAGTTGTAGCAAAATGGCTTAAGGACAACAAAGTCAAGGTATTGGAGGAGCCACCACAAAGCCCTGACCGCAATCTGATAGAAATTTGTGGGCAGAACTAAAAAAGGGTGTGCGAACAAGGAGGCCTACATACCTTACTCGGTTACACCAGTTCTGTCAGGAGGAATGGGCCAAAATTCCAGCAACTTATCGTGAGAAGCTTGTGGAAGTCTACCCAAACGTTTGACCCAAGTTAAACAATTTAAAGGCAATGCTACCAAATACTAACAAAGTGTATGCAAACTTCTGACCCATTAGCCATGTGATAAAAGAAATAAAAGCTGAAATAAATAATTCTCTCTACTATTATTCTGACCTTTCACATTATTAAAATAAAGCAGTGATCCTAACTGACCTACGACAGGTAATGTTTTCGAAAATTAAATGTCAGGAATTGTGAATTGTAAAATGTATTTGGCTAAGGTGTCTGTAAACTTCTGACTTCAACTGTATATCTTTTAATGTCTTGTGGCTAAACCTTTGAAATAGTGAGTATTTTAATGTTACAACTTGACCCCATTCACTTCCATTTTAATTGCCTCACTGTAACCCAGATTTTTGCTTCTTCTTTTTCCCCCTTCTTTTAAAGAAAAAAGTCATTTAAACATTTTTATCACAATTAATCGCATTTGAAAATGCTGAAGTTGACTTTATAATTATTTTCTTGTCAAATGCATTTATTTTCTTTTTAGGAAAGAGAGCAAAACAATATGTAACAACATAATGCTTTATTAACATTTTCCAAACAAGGCCTTCCACAGTAGAAAGATAGAAATGTACTTAGCGTGTTCCAAACACATTACAGGACACAGTGCATTCTTTTCCTCAGCGCTTTATTCATACCACTCGGCCCGGGGGAGAAGCTCCCGTGGCTGCTCTTGAACACACACACATGGCAGACTTATATCGGTTGTTAACAAGTTACATGTGATTTGACCTCAGCAGATTTCACATGTGATGTAAACTCAGCAAAATGTTTGTTAGGGATGTTGAATGTTCTGTAAACAACAAACATGGCATCCGAGAAAGACTATGCTAAACTGGTGTGTATAAATGAGTATAGTTTACTGAGCATGTGGATATGCTTGTTTTTCTCAACAAAACATGACGAGATACAATATAATCATGATAACTATTATATGGCACGTGTTAATACTCGTCCTGTACGTTAACTGCGTCAGTCTACTTCATTAGCGGTTTCTTTTTCTTTGCTTTGCGTGAGCTTAAATGACAAACACAGGACATGATAAGCTTGTTTTTTCAGTGGTGACACAACCTTTATGACTATGATTTTTTTTTTTACAACATCTCTTTCTCATTAATTACCTTAATTTAAATAATATGAGCTTAATTTTTTATGAGCTTAAATATTCGAATACCAAATTACTGATGAATGCCCATCCCTAGTATGAAAAAAAAGATATTGTCTTCAGCCTGAAAAACAGAATGATCATCCATTTCAACCCATAAGCACAATACAGGGCTGCTCCAACTCTGCATTTTCTAACTTAAAGTATTTTAGACTTAAATAATAATGTTCTAATATACCTAACTATTATTATTTCTTTCACACTTCCCTCCCTTTGATTAAATTTTTTTTATCACAATTAAATATCATTTGCTGTTTTTGCTAACATATTTGTGCATATATTGGGGGTTTGTTTAATTTTATATCATAAATTACCCTCTATGCGTGTCTCGTGTTTAACAAGCGGTTTGCTCTAACATTCTTCACCAGGGTAGAGACGCTGGACTCCTATTATTATTCAAACCCCTTGCCTCTAGACTAGCACCCCGCAATGAACATTCAGCATAGCAGTAGTTCTCTAATTCATACACTATCTGATCCTCTGCGAATGGCTGTTGCCATTCTTCTTCCTCTTCGTCATCATTCACTTGCAGGAATTTTTTAAGAGAAAATTGCCCAGCTACTATTCTACATACCCATCTATGTATCGTCACTCTAGCACAGGCTAGGGCACATGTGCAGAAACACAGGAAAAGGCCCAATACCACAATCATAGGCAGGAAGACCTGTGCTAGTAATGGCCCCCAGGCCCAAAGTTTTCTATTTGTCACCTATTACCCATTGTTGTTTTCCAATTATGATGTATTATACATTATAAGCACAGACATGGTGATTCATATTATTAATACACTACTTAGTTCCACTTCTTCCTTGACCTTGCTTCCCCCTGCCATTCTAAGATTTCAATCAGTAGTTTTACTTGAGCTATTAAAGTAAATTCAATTATCATAAATTTTCAGACAAAAAGAGAGCTAGTTTCTCAAATCCATCTGTTGATTTATGTACAGATCTCTTTTACATTCTTTCTTAAAACATATTTGATTACAGCTCATGAACATTCAGTTAAGAAGGAGAACCGTTTACAAGTCTGGGTCACACTTTGGACAGTTCTGTGTGTGTCCGAAAATATATACCACCAAGTTCTTGGTGTGTTTTCCCTTCTCTGTTGTGGTTATATTGTGTTCTTGTCTGATCTTGCCCTATTCCCAATCCAAGGGCCCCCTCAATTTTCCTGACCCTCGTTGGTCCCCCTAAGGCTGTGGTTCCCAAAATTTTTACAGTGGCGTACCCCTTCAAACATTCAACATCCTTTCGCATAACCCCTCTTTAATGCATAGATAAAATACACACAAGGTCATTTTTATTTGTAAAACAACTCCTTTATATTAAACATGTTCTATTTTTACATATATATATATATAAACTGCATAACTTGAAAACTCCCCCCTCATCGCGTCATGGTACGCAAGAATAGAGTTTGGTTCTGTGCCTGGAATTGCACATCATTGAAGGTATGTCATTGCCGGCCGAATTCGAGCATTGAGGGTAAGTAACTGTGCAATTGCATGGTCAGCTCAAGGTGCTTTTTTATGTCGCATTTGACAGTGTTAGCAAGGTTGAGCTCATTTGCTGAAAAAACATCATGCAACAATATAAAAACTGGTCTCTACTGTGCAAACAAATGTGATTGAAAATTACTGCATGTAAATATGGAAAATTATTTGACACCTGTCATCAAAGCTTTTTAACTTATACCATCAGAATCAAAACTCCCTATGCAACTAACCTTAAATACAATTTACGTTTTAATACGTTTTAATAAGAGCTGGGCTGGTGAAAAAAGATACTTGTGTGATGCACGATTTTTCTGAACCGCATATATTTTTGCATATTTTTCTGACCTTTATGACACTACCATTTTGGTGTTTCTACACTAGAGGGCACACAAAATAATTTTTGCCAGTGAGAAATACATGAACTGGGTTTGAATGTTATTTTAGACTGTGATAAAATTGAAAGAACTGTAAATCTCAGAATGTTATTTGCGTACCCCCATTGTGACCTCACGTACCCCAGTTTGGAAAACACTGCCCTAAGGGACTTTTCTTCCTCTGCCAAAGTTAGAGGCACGCCTTGTGTGAGCTGCAGGTCCTTGGCCCGCTGCTAAGCATTGAGGTGCTCACCTTCCCACTCCTCCAGGTTTGACGGGGCTTTCTTGTAGTTGCTGGGGTGGATCCAGGTAGCCCACTCCACGATTTTTACCACAGAGTTGGTCACTAACAGCACCTGGTGGGGCCCAGTCCACCTAGGCTTCCTCCAATTTCTCCTTTTGCATTCCTTCAACACCACCCAGTCTACCGGCTCCAGATCATGCAATTTTCCTTTCGCCTCCATGGGGAGCAATGCTTTCACCTGTCTATGAATTTTACAAAGCACAATAACAATAACATTTCATCCTCACACTGGTCAGTATCAGGCACCTTTTTTGTGGACCAATTCCTGTGTTAAGAGACCTTCCTAACCAATTTACAAATGGACTCAAACCATTTCATTTCCAGAGCCTTGCCTGCATCTGCATTAACACCAATGGTAATGCTTGAACCCAATTTAGTCAAGTTTCAACAGAACATTTGACCAGTTTGTTTTTTTAGTGTGTCATTTTCTCTTTCCACTGCTCCCACACTCTTAGGGTTGTAGGTGCAGTGTGTTGTCATATAAATTCTCAAATACTGACCGGTGTGACCTAGGGCTTGATTCACAAAGTGGGGTTCCATTTTCACTGCTAATTTTCCCTGGAATGCCCCATCTGGTTATTATTTCTCACATTAGAATTTTTGCCCTGCATCTATCTTTCTGTGTGGTACACATCTACCCACTTGGAGAACATGTCTACAATCACCAGGCAATATTTTAGCCTTCTTAATTTGGCAGATATTACAAATTTTTCATGAAATATTCGGGCATAAAAACCCCTTTGTGAGCCAATACCTATTTATTTGTGAAACAGTACCTATTTATTTCAATTAACATCCTCCTTTTGACACATGGTCTACACCGTGTGTCAATTTGGCATAATGTGGAAATAAATTATGTGGCAGGCATGGTTTACCATTTGGACCAATCCAAATACCATTTTGATTTGAACAGTCTCTTCCATCATTCTTCCAGTCAGCTTTCTCCTCTGCTGAAGCTCTGCTCTGTACATCAATTCAATCTGAATTTAGTGTGTGTCAGTTTGTAGAACAGAAACAAAAATGTGGTTTTGAACTTCCTGTCCAGCATCTGCTTATGCATTTAACAATCAACAAATAGTTCAAACTCTTTGGAGAATGGTATTTCCTTGAGGTCTGGCCTGGGGTAGAAAATGGCTGTTACTGAAGCAATCGGTCATGTGGTTCACCATCATCTGCTGTGGGGAGAAAAGTGGCAGTGTTAAGAACTGTACGTATTTTAACAGTAATGTTTGGAATTTCCAATAATACAGTATCTTAACCATCGTGCTACAGACAGGTGAGCTGTTTTTTTGTTCTAACAGTATGATTCTGCATGTGGGACCAATAGGGTAAAATGTTGATAACCCACCAAATCTCTGGAAGCGAGCACTGCTTTTTCTGCAGCAGCTCTAAGGCATTTAGGCAGCCCATTTGCCACTGTGTCTAATTTAGATGAGAAATAAGCTACTGGCTTTAATTTTTTCCATGGTCTTGTGACAGAACAGAAGTCATGTAACCTCCTTTTTTGTCCACAGTCTGCTCTAATGGCTTAGTTATGTCAGTCAGTCCCAATGTGAGTATTGATTATTGTAACACAGTTCAATGGAAAGGAGTATGCGAGAACCAGCTTAACAATATAAATAATATTTTAAAAATAAAAGACAAACACACACAGGTGTTGGACAGCTGCCCGTAACTCCCTCTCTCTCTCGCACTGCCTTCTCCGGTCGCATTTATCCTTCTCTGTCGTAATCAGCCTAATTAGGGGCCGGGTGTGCAGAATCATGTCCCGGCCCGCCCTCCGCCCTGCCACAATTGTAAAGCCACCTTCAGAGAAGAGAAGGCTTTGTATCCGTATTCAGTACAAATTACTGTAATGTGTTGTCAGTTTTGTATGGCCAAAAAGTGGAGTACACATTAAATCTCATCCCAAAAAATTTATTGGGCAGCATTTTGACAGTAGGAACGAATGTGTTATGTGCCCTTAAGACACCCTTAAGGTGGCACCTTATGAAACTCTTTTACTGAATCACCAGTCACCCAAATCGTTCCAATGTATCAATCACTACATTTGGGAGGGGGTGTCAATTCTTTGTTCATGATTGTTACAGATTCGGTGGCAATTTGGTTTGTTTCCAACTGTCAAAGTGATGTAGGCATCATTTTATTGTCTGAATTTGAAAGCATTGCATACATCATGTTTTCGTGTGTGTGTGTGTGTGTGTGTGTGTGTGTGTGTGTGTGTGTGTGTTAGATTTTGACTCACGTGCCCTTGGTTCACCATTCCCTGTACTCGGCCCCCCCAGGGAGTCAGTCCCCTTTTGACTCCTTAATGTCCTTTATAATCTCTGGACAGTCTCTGATTAAGTGATCTGTTGCCCCACAGTTGAAACATCTGTCTGCAGTGCCTCTGCCTACCATCCTGTTTCCTCCCCTGCCCCTCCCTCAGCCTCTGCCTCTTCCACGCCCTCTTCATCTCATGGGCTGGGATTTTGCTTTGTATGCTTGCAGCTGTGCCATTTGCAGTCTGTCAGCAGTGGCTTTCTCTTTCTTCTGTGTTGTCTCATTCAACAGTTTCTCATCATGCGCAGCATTTTTTTCTACATCTTGCAGGCGGCCAGTGTCACAGTTCATGCAGTGGTTTTTAAAGTGTTCACTAAGGTCAGATATGCTGTGTGGTGTCTGGTGGTGGAGGGGGACAACTGTTGCTCTTCCTATTCGGGGGGTGGCTCTTGGGGTGTCGGTTGAACTTGGTCTTGCGCTGGATCTCCACCCAGAGCATATCCCAATGCCGTCCAGAGGGGGTCAAGTCGAATCTGGGTCACATGCATATTTCAGACACTGAGAGATTTTGTTAGAGGGCCCTGTCCCTCCCTGGTGCATTTTCCTGTCCCTCAGTTTTGTTTCAATTAACCAATCAGAAATTGTTTCCAATCATGCTTAAATAACTCATGCCCTTAAATAACTCATGCTTATTCTGTTCTTTCATTTTCTTGTGTTTTTCTTGACTCCCTCTCTATCAGTTTTTCCTTTAACTGCTTCATCTGTCTTGTGCTAACATTTCCAATCTTTGGAAACCACATTCAGCTTCCCAGATCTCTAATTGAGCGCAGCTGCTTGGTCTTGAATTAGTTAAGATGTATTTACAATTTGGAGCATCCTTATTTGGACTGAGGTCTGGACCCCTTTTAATGTAATTATTTTTGCTCGAATTCAATCCCATTTTCCCTTTTTACTGCAGTTAGAAGATTCTCTAGCGGTTCCAAACCTGCCCTAGTAACCTTTCTGTTAAAATAATTGTAGCAATTATTTAGAATCCATTTTATTCCAGTGATGGTCTTCTCTTAATTAAGTATTTAAATTTCCATTATTAAGAATAACCGTGGAATTTCTGTTGTGATTCCATACCGGCTATTCCAACCCTGGTCTTTCCTCAACTATATATCAATTATAAAAATGATCATCTATTGAGAATCACAGTGGAATGTTCTTACCAGAAACCTTTGTTGAGGTGACCCCATCCTCAGGCTTCAGGATCCCACTTCTCACCCTCATTTATAGGGGAGGTTCAGGTTTCTTAGGGACTCTAACCCTGACTGTGATCAGGTTTCTCAGGGACACTAACCCTGACTCAGGGACTCTAACCCCGATTGTAATCACAGCTTTACCTGTAAACATTTCTTAAGCTTTTCTATTTGGGTTAAACTAATTTTCTTCCCAGAATAGTAATTGTGCACACAATCTGTTGTATATAATTATTAATTCAATCTATACAATCCGGACCGCAACTCGAGTTTTGCTGTTCCAAACAGTCAGTCGACTTTTACCTTATACTGTCCCAGACAGTCACTTGACCAATGTGTCCACCAATGACCATCATTGGTAGCTCATCAGCTCACGCAAGATTTCCCTATTGCTGGACTGTGTCTTCTACCATGTCAGAATTATTTTGTCCTCTGGATGCTGTTTCAGGAACTCCATGATCTACACGTTGCAGGCATCCGTTTCCACAAACCCCTTCGACTACTTCGGGGTGTGACTCGGACTCAGGGACCCAGTCCCTGACTGCGCAGCTTTACCTGCTGTTATAGATCAGGGCAACCTGAGTGAGAGTGAGAATGTTCCAAACACATTACAGGACACAGTGCAGTCTTTTCTTCAGCACTTTATTCATACCACCAAGCCTGGGGAAGAAGCTCCTGTGGCTTCTCTCGAGAAAAAAAAAAAACACACATGACAGGCTTATATCGGTTGTTAACAAGTTACATGTGATTTGTCCTCAGCAGATTTCTCATGTGATATAAACTCAGCAAAATTTGTTAGGGATGTATTGTGTGTCCTAGAGCAAACAAGTTGTCACACGATCGGACCCTTATCAGTATGAACAAGAAGATATTGTCTTCTGCCTGAAAAACAGACTGGTCTTCCATTTCAACCCATAAGCAAAACACATGGCTGCTCCAACACTGCATTTTCTAGTTTAAAGTATTTTTACCTAACTATTATAATTTCTTTCACAGCACCAACAATGAATAATCTTAAATTTAGATTAAATCAAGTTTTATCTGATAATTTTTTGCACCAAACTTTAAACCTCTTTAAAACAAATCAGGGTTACTTTTTAACCATCGATTTGATGCTGATTTATTTTTTACAGTAAATCTGAATAAACTTTAATCCTGTTGCGCAATATTTTAACTCGTATTTAAATCTCAGTTAGGGATAAACATACAATTTTCAGCTTAGGTGGTTTAAATAAACAATGGACCTACAAATAAACATGAATAGGTGAAATAAACAGTGGATAAACATGAATAGGTGAAATATGTGGATGTGCTGTCAGCCTTCTGAGAGACATGTATCATATTATTTATGTTTATTGTGGTCTAAATTGTTGGACCGTTTGCCGCATTGTGTGCTTTCAAATTTGGTGTGCAAGTGTGGCTTCCCTATCCTTTACATGCGGAGACACCGGACAGAGACGGGTCTCTCGAGGAGAAGCAAGAGTAGACTGTAATTTTTGCATTTAACTAGAGCGTTTACAAGGAACAGGTCGTTATTCGTAATCGTTATTGCTCCCCTCCTCTCTTATACTTGTTTCAGTCAGCAGCATCTGGCCACAATAGTGGTGCTGTTCAGGGGAGGCGTTCGATCCGAGACCCGTGTTGCCCTTTTTTCCTTAAATCATGTTGCCATTTTTTAAAGCTTGTGACAATGTATACGCTGATGCATCATTTTCTTAACCTCCTTGATCAGCCCTGTGTACTACAGATATATTCAGTATCCATCATGGCTGACAAAATTAATCATAGGTGACCGTTTTAATCATGGATTAAAAGTTTAATCTCTGATTTGTTAAACCGTATTTAAAATTAAGTGGTGCAACACTACTCAAATTAAAATGAGACTTAGATCAATAAACCCTGGATCAGCTCTAAATGTCTAGGTTACTGTTGTAACCTCTGTTCCCTGATGGAGGGAACGAGCCATTGTGTTGAGTGAAGCGACACTAGGGGACTTTCTTGAAGGCCTTGGTTACCTCTGAACTTGAGAAAAGGCCAATGAGAATTTGGCAGACAGAATTTGCATGTCCCTCCCCCAGAAATCCTGGTATAAAGGGAATCATGCATCTGTTCATTCATGTTTTGCACTGAGTAGCCAAGAATAAAGTTTGGCCATTGCAGTGGCTCGGTTCAGGGTCGTGGCCAGGGGGACACAATGTCTCGTTCCCTCCATCAGGGAATGGAGGTTACAACCATAACCTAGACATTCCTTGTCCGTCACTCACTTCAACGTTGTGTTGAGTGAAGCAACACTAGGGGTCCCTGTTCAGTCACGCTATGCAATGAACCATGTACGTGCGCTCTTTAAGAAGGAAAGCCGTGACCGTAACATTGCCATGGTCAAGTTCTCGCAGTGAGAACATGAACCATCCACAAACGCCTCCTCAGTGTGATTGCGGCCCAGACACACAAGTCTGACCATCAGGAGCAGAGAGAAATCCAGGAACTACGTCCTGAAAAGGACGTTCAACGCCAGCTTTGTATTGCTCTTTTAGAGAAAGTAAACTCTTAAGAAAATATTGTCTTTTAGACGCGCTGTCGAAGCGCCCATTGACAAAGCTACACTGCCGCGCAGAGAAGGAGAAAGCCGCTGATATGCGGCAAAGATCCAACAGCAGACGCTCTACAGGGGTGAGTGGAACAGTGGTGATCACAACTCACTGATCGCACAACCTCTCGGCTCCGAAGAAGAAATCTGAATGAACAGATGTAAGATTCCCTCCCTTTATATTCGTATACCCGGGGGAGGGACATGCAAATTCTGTCTGCCAAATTCTCATTGGCATTTTCTCAAGTTCAGATGCATGAGGCTCTCAAGAGAGACCTCTATTTTCACTTCTATATTATATAGAAATATAATATATATACAATAATATGATATTCAAGTTGATTGTGTTTCAAAAAATAATGATGAAAGGTGAGCTGACCCTTTCACAATTTGGACAAAACAATTTACACAGCGGACAGATACAAGGTGATTGTGATGTTTGTTTTTTTCTCTGTATTTCCCTGTTTTATTTATTTAGTTAGTTTGGCTCTTTTTAAGAGGGCTCATTTGTTAAAACCCTTTCTTGAACAGTATTTTTTGGTCCACAGTTGAGCATGCGCAAAACATCATTTAATTTTGGAGAAAAGTGTTGAGACAGTGTTGAAATGTGACCGTATAATGCTGTTAGTCACTGTAACTTCATTATATTTGTGCATAACTTTACAATCATTTGTAATTCACTTTGCTAAAATTTGTTTTAAAATATGTACAGTACTTTCCTTAAATCCTGCTCTGATGAAGAAAGAAGGTCATATACTTCTTGGATAGCCTGAGGGAAAGAAAATTATCAACAAATTTTAATTTTGGGTGAACTAATCCTTTATGTTCCGATGCTTTGGGAAACTACAGTATCGCAGCATCAGGACCCGCACCACCCGACTACATGACAGCTTCTTCCCACAAGCAATAAGACTTTTGAACACATGATCTCTCACGATCTACAATCAGCACTGCACTTTATTAATCCTCATTCTGTCAATATATTCTCGCTCCCAATTCAGTTAGTGTATATATATATTTATACCCTTATCTAGTGTATGTGTATTCTACATTGTGTGTATTGTGTACATTTGATATGTAAATTGTTGTGTAGGTATGTGTACATTTGTTATGTAAATTGTGTTGTGTAAATATGTTGTTATTGTAAAGTGGTTTATGTCTCGTCCCTGTCATTACTGCAATGTTTCTCGGAACTGCACACAAGAATTTCACCTGCTGTTGCACTCGTGTACACAGTAGTGTGACAATAAAGTGATTTGATTTGATTTGATTTGATCTATTTAGGCTTATGACGGATTCAGAAAAAGAGGCTCTGCCTAGTAGATTCTGCTGTTCTGTTAAAGTAATTATGTTTTAGGGATATGGTTATTTGTACAGTATCATGCTATATGATGAATGAGTTCCATTCTACAACTCCAATTTCACAGAGATGCAGGTGGATAACTTGATGCAAACCTGTCAGCACCCAGGAAGATTTACATAGTTACTGATAAACAATAACTTTTATTAAATAATGTGCAAAAATAAGTTAAAGTTCTGTGGCAAGGTGGGGGCCGGGCCGTGATGACACACACCCGGCCCCTAATCAGGCTAATCAAGCCCACGAGATGGATAAAGTCAGCCGGAGTTCAAGAGAGAGAGAGAGAGAGAGCTACAGGCAGCTGCCCTGTATGCATTTGTATTGTATGTCTTTTGTTTTAAGTTAATCGTTAAATTATTATTTATGTTGTCAAGCCAGTTCTCACCTCTTCCTTTCCTGTTTTCCCCATTCCAAGTTCCAAAATCATAGTTTTAAAGTTTTCAGAGAAAGGTGTGTAATATACAGTAAATTATACTGTCTTTGACAATCGTACACACCTTTACAACAAATGCAAGCATTGCATAGACTCGTTCATCTGCAATTTGGTTGCTAGATAGCTTCATTGACAATCTGCACCTGCTAAGATAATGGGAGCAATGAAGAGCATTATACTTCATCTTCTGAGCATCGTGCAATGGAATGCCTTTATGGTTGGAAATTGGAGATATCAAGTCGGAATATCCCACATCCTACTTTGAATAGAAGGCAGCATTATAATGCGAGGTCATTCCTAGTTCACCGTAACAGATTTTTTTCCCCTAATAGTCCCTACTCAAACAGCATACTGAGCTATCCAATCACAAATAATAATAATAATTAAAAAAAAAAAATAGCTCAGATTCTTTGTTTGTGATAAAGTGTTGATGATATGGAAATGATGCAGTCATACCTTCAATGTCAATGCTCAACTGGTGATTTCATCCTTATTGAACTTTAAGACTTTGTGAAATAAAACAACAGCAAATTCAATATCAAATAGATCACCTTCAATACTGAGACTAGTTTCTGAATAATATGTGCACTGCTTTGAGACTCTTATGTGCAGAGTCTAAGGTGACTTCAGAGGGTTTATATGTCTTCTATTGTGCTTGCACTGCTGTCATTTCTTTCTAGGAATTACAAACATAGACAATCTCAGAAGCCTTTAACTCACACAAAGTCAGCACACATAAATTCACACTCACACTCTGGCATGAACATGCACACAGAATGGCTACTAGACAGAAATTTTGAAACTCCATCTCCATAAGACACCTAGGCATGTTCTAAGTTATCTTATTGAAATCTAGCATGGATGACCTGCAAAGGTGGCTTGAATCTGAAATTAAAGACTTAGAAAAGTAGATTAGATTTTTGTCAACATTCCTTCCTAATCCACCCATCAAGTGTTTGCAAATTCCACCATTGTACAATCTATAGCTATGGTAGAAAAGAATCTGATAATCAAATGGGACAGCCTTACTGGATACATGACCTTGAAGGGTACTGAGACCTTGTTTACCAGTCGCACATGTTGTCACGAGACTCATAACTATATAATTTGTACCTGTATCAAAGTGGTTCTCAATCCTTTTTGGATGAACGCCCACCTACATCATTACCTGACCTCATGCCGCCCCCTTCCACCCTCATTCCAAATTATGTGACATTATTTGAAAGCTGATACTTTGTGTTATCAAACATAAATAAATAAACAACACAAAACTCAATAATTTTGTCATTTGCTTGATGCAACTTACAGTTTAATAATTGTACAGTTTTGTTAATAAATTCAGAAGGCTTTCACGCTATTAATGTGCAACCAAACCTTGCATTTCTTGAATTCAAGCAAATGAACAGAAGACAGAAACTAATAATAAAAGTGATATTATTATTATTATATTTCAAAAAGTGAACTGACCAATAATGTTGCATATTTTGTCCCACTAAAATGCTCATTCTACAGTACATCATTGATTTTGAGTTGGATGCAGATGTACTTTTTCTGGTATTAACAACAGTGAGGTTATCTATAACATCTATAAAAGTAAAAAGTTAACACCTAATTTATGTGGCTAAATTATAACAGTGTGACTGAGTTGGGACTCCTTTGATCAAAATCTTATTTATTCAAATTCTGTCAACTCTGTCAACAAATTTCTGAATGCAAACAATAACAGTTATATTTTCTTACACTCAAACAAAAATATTTTAGCCTATATTTTTAGGATGTACACACACACATATATATATATATATATATATATATATATATATATATATATATATATATATATATATATATATAAAACACAATATCACCTATAGTGTTATTTGTAACAAGAACTTAGTAAGCACATGGAATATGGATTTTCACTACCATGTTTAAATACATGTCTTGATTTCTGTCAGAATGTGAGGAAGGACAGGACCCATGACAGTGCCATGACATCACCGGAGGGCACACGATGGCAAATCGTGCACAGCGATAGCGACCGCAAGACCCGTGCGCCACCACGATGATGTCATGGTCCTCGTCAGACAAAGCCCAACCTGACTGGTTGACTGAACCATGACATCACTTGAGAGCATGCGGCGGTCCAAACAACCAGACCTTTACACTCACACAAATGGGGAACACAAAGGCAGGCTGATACTGCCATGGTCCCGTCATGTAGAACCTAAACCTGACAAGGTGACCAGGTGGTGACAGTACCCCCCTTGAAATGGGAACATCAAACAAAAGAAAAAAGACAAACCCCACAAACACTAGAAATGGATGGAAACCAGGGAGGGAGTTTAAGGAAAGGGGAGGGGTCTGGAGGCCAGGGAGGAGGCCTCAGGGCAAGGACAGGGAACTGCGCATCCACTGCCAGACAGGGTTCAGGGGGAAGCGACTCAGGGGGCGGAGCCATGGACAGTTCCAACATGGATGCTGATAGCAGCAGGGAACAGGCTTCGTGGCTGTGAACAGGCAGGGATAAGGAAACAGTCTTAATGGCTTTGAGCACTGGCAGTGGCAGAAGCGGTAGCAGGGGAATGGCCATCTTGGTTCTGGGTGATGGCAGCGGCAGCAGGGGAACAGCCTTCGTGGCTCCGGGTGCTGGCAGCGGCAGCAGGGGAAGCTTTCGTGGGTCTGGCTGCTGGCAGTGGCAGCAGGGGAACGGCCTCCATGGCACTGGGTGCTGGCAGCGGCAGCAGGAGAACAGCCTTTGTGGCTCTGGGTGCTGGCAGCGGGAGCATGGGAACAGCATTCATGACTCTGGGTGCTGGCAGAGGCAGCAGGGGAAAAGCCTTCATGGCTCTGGGTGCTGGCTGTGGTTGCAGGGGAACAGCATTTGTGGCTCTATGTTCTGGCAGCGGCAGCAGGAGAACAGCAGTTGTGACTGAGTGATGGCAGTGGCAGCAGGGGAAAAACCTTTGTGGCTCTGGGTACTGGCAGCAGGGGAACAGCTTTCATGGCTCTGGGTTCTGGCAGCGGCAGTAGGGGAAGAGCTTTCATGGTGCTGGTTGCTGGCAGCGGTAACAGTGGAACAGCTTTCAAGGCTCTGGGTGCTGGCAGCGGCAGCAGGGGAATGGCCTCCATGGCTCTGGATGCTAGTAGCGGCAGCAGGGAACAGCTTTGGTGTCTCTGGGTTCTGGCAGCTGCAGCAGGGGAAGAGCTTTCGTGGCTCTGAGTGCTGGCAGCGGTAACAGTGGAACAGCTTTCGTGGCTTTGGGTGCTGGCAGCGGCAGCAGGGGAATGGCCTCCATGGCTCTGGGTGCTAGTAGCGGCAGCAGGTGAACAGCTTTCGTGGCTCTGGGTTCTGGCAGCTGCAGCAGGGGAAGAGCTTTCGTGGCTCTGGGTGCTGGCAGGGGTAGAAGGGGAACAGCTTTCGTGACTCTGGGTGCTGGCAGCAGCAGCAGGGGAACAGCTTTTGTGTCTCTGGGTGCTGGCAGGGGTAGAAGGGGAACAGCTTTTGTGGCATTCTGTCAGAGTTTTGGGAAAGACAGCACCCAAAAGCAGAGGGATTCAATTGGATTCTACAGAAAGAGATCTTTTATAAACAGAGTCAAGTGATTTGTTTCCCCGACACTCGGGCAGAAGCGAGGATTCTTCCTCCACAGGAAAATGGGGGAAATTATTAAAGGCGAAGGCGATCTAGAGGGAAACATCACCTGTGGAGACAGGCCGCCAACCAACATACAAGCCTGCTCCAACTTCAAGAAACATGAGTGGTACAGCAAACACCAACAGCAACAATGATCCGACATCGGACATGACACACACAGGGGTTTAAATAAGAGAAACAAAACTTCTCGCAGCTGAAGGTTGTAATAATCAGCATTCCCATGGAAACAATCAGAGTTCCCATGGAAACACCGATTCAGCATTCCAGCGACCCCTGAAACATTAGGGCAAACATTTGACAGAAACAGACAAGGGAGTGATGATGCTAAGGTCCTAATAAGGTGAGCACGCAACCTGGCAAGGTGCCATGACCGTGAAATCACTGCTCACCGGCAAATCACGCACAGCAATAACCCACTGTAAGACCCGTGAGCCCACACAAAACACGAAACACAAGACAGGCAGGGGATGATGATGTCATGGTCCTCGTCAGACAAAACCCAACCTGACCGGTTGAGAGAACCATGACATCACCGGAGAGCACACTGCGATGATGGTCCAAACAATAGGACCTGTGCGCTAACACAAATGGGGAACACAAAACACAAAGGCAGGCCGATACTGCCCCAGTCCCGTCAGGTACAAACTAAACCTGACAAGGCAACCGGACCATGACAGATTTCTATAAAACAAACTAGAATTTTTTTTGTAATTATAAACTATAGGACTTAACACATTTAAAAACTGCAAAATATAAAAATGTAAAAGTTGTAACAAAAATGAATGATATTCCCCGGAAGAAGTGAAATTATCATATTTATTATGAATCTATTTCTGCCTAAAGTATAGTTGGTTACTATAGTACATTCAAGGGTGTGCATGTAGAATTCTGAGTCAGCTTCACTGGTTCTCGCAGCACTGCATGATTAAGAACTCAAACCAGTCTGTAAGTAAAAATACACCTGCTCTGTCAATTGAGCCGTATCCAACTGAAGAGACATACAGACGCATTAGTGGAGCGGTCTGTTTGAAGCTGCAAAACCAGATACATCATATGCGTCACGAGACTTCAGTTCAAAATCAGATGTTCCACTTTACAAATGCGTACCAACCCATAAAATGGAGAACTGGTAGTCTAATATTCAGAGTCTAGATAAAGTTTTTATGGAAATATGAAATTAACAATCGATTAGATATATGATTTATAAATGCCCCCCATTTTTTATCTAATGAATTCCCTCTCTTCTAATTTGTTCTCAGCGCCCACTGACATCTTTTGAAAGGGGGGGGGGGGGGTACCACCCCAACTGAGAACCCCTGCTGTAACACTTTGCAACCTTTCTCTCACAATGACACAAAGCTCATAAAGGTTCAATCACTGCATGGCCACTCAGATGCTTTTCAGGACTGGATACTTTGGGGGTGTGCAATTGGCAGTGCCCTCATCTTCACCTTCATATTGTTTCAGTGTTGCTGCTTCAGGTGCTTCATTCGGTCCATGCAAACAATGACTGACACTGTACTGGCTCTCAGCCCACTACAACTTACCCTCACTGCAAGTGTAATGGGAGCCAGCTGGTAGGTAGCTGTGCAGTGTGTAAACCTCTTTCCCCTGGCCTAAAGAGGCACACTAGTGACTGACGTAGAGGCTGTAGCCTTTAGCCTCCTTGTTAGCGCGCCCACCTCCCATGCTGTAGACGGCGGATAAAATTCTGTTCGGAGCGGGTTGAGCAGGAACAGTTACAGTGGTGCCAGGACCTGGATGGGAGTGAGGTTTACGGGGGTGAGTGTAACAGGAGCCAGCAGGTAGGTAGCTGTGCAGTGTGTAAACCTTACTCCCTTGGCATCAGGAGGAGCATTAGTGACTGAGGCTGTAACCTTTAGCCTCCTTATTAGCGCTCCTGTCTCCCATGCCAGAGACGCCGGTTTGAATCCCGTTCAGCGGTTAAGCAGGACTGGTTACAATGGTGCCATGGGAGTGAGGTTTAGGGGATGAGCGTTATGGGAGCTGGCTGGTAGGTAGAACTAGTGACTGATGTTAGAGGTTGTAGACTTTAGCTTCCTTGTTAGCGCACTCATCTCCCATGCCTGAGACCCCGGGTTCAAATCCCTTTCAGAGCGGGTCGGCAGGACCGGATACACAGACAGAAATGATGAAGAATGTCACCATGAACTGGGCACTATGAATGCCTGAGAATGACCAGAGACTCTTATGACTTGCACATGTGATCAAAGGGAGAAACTGTTAGGCTGGTGCACAAGGGGTGTGGATCGCAAAGGGAAAAACTCACCAGGGAGGCAAAGAGCCTCTGCGAGAGCAGGCACACAGATCTTAACACGCAATTGAAATCTACACCTGAATCAACACACCCAACAATGCAAGGGCCATAAAATTCATCTCCCCCTCTTTCTCACTCATCTACCCTCCAGCTCAGAGTCACCTAAGACTCAACTAAATACTGTATGTATAGAAGTATCTCATTCTGTGTAAGCAAAGAATTTTACTATCCATGCCTCATTTCATTCAATAGGTCTCAATGCGACTGGTTCAATGGTCTTAGTACCACAACTGTAAAATACATGATAACACAGTTTTGATAATTTAGAGGAATCCTGACCACTACTGGGGGCAGGTCTGCCTCCTTTCATCTGAGTTATCTCCTGAATGCAGATAAGATGCGACCCCAGGAATGCAAAACCTATAAAACTCCAAATTCTTATTGTAAAACCACTTGGCCTTTGATGTCTGGTTATTTAAGGAAGGGTGACAAAATCATCAGGGAATCAGTAATTCAGATCTCCCTCACAAAAACTGTGTTGTTTTGCTGCCAGGTATGCTTTTGATTCTCTTACTTATGTTTTTAGATGATGTTGTATTTTATTGATCATTGGTGAAATTTGTTTGATTGATTCTAATTGGATTGAATTGTATGTTTTACCTACCTGGCAAATAAATTGTTAAACTTTGTTTTATTCTGATTTATTCTAAAATTCTTGCCTTTAGTACATTATTTTAAGTCCTTGTTGACACATCTGCGATCATTGTTAGTACAAACTAATGGTTCAGTGTTGATAGAGTATTGGGCATGTCTTCTGAGGCCTTAGCTTTCTGGCTAACTCTGGCTATTTACATTAACTTAGTGTACCTAAACAGTAGGGACTAAATACAAACATTATTTAGAACAACAAAATGCTGATCAACTCGACCTAAATAATGTTAGTCATTACCTCTAATTACTGTTAGCATTATTCTGGCCAAGGATACATAGGAAACGTCTCGGTTACTGATGTTACCTCCGTTTCCTGATGGAGGGAACGAGACGTTTTGTCGATGTAGTGGCACTAGGAGTTAGCTCTTGAGAGCCCCAGTCACCTCTGATTTATTCAGAAAAGGCCAATGAGAATTGGTGAGTTGAATTTGCATGCCACTCTCCACCCCTGACATACAGGCATAAAATGAGATGGTGTCCACCACTTATTCAGATTTGTGCTGAGGAGCCGATAGAGAGTCCTGGCCATGTCAGCGGTTGGTTCAGCGCTGTGGCAGGAGGGACACAACGTCTCGTTCCCTCCATCAGGGAAAGGAGGTTACATTAGTAACCGAGACATTCCCTGTCTGCCACTCACTGGACACTGTGTCGATGTAGTGAAACTAATGTCCTATAATAAACGCCACAGGTGCTGAACAGTGTCTCGTGGTACGGCGGAGCAGATACGGGCAAGCTGCTGCGTGCCTCACAGCGAGTGCTCGACAACGTTGTGTCCTTCCATCATGCCAGGTAAGGCACCTCCCTGGACCTATTAAGGGTGGGAGGAGAGCACTTAACAGAGGAGGCTACAGGCAGTGGCCTTTCCTGATTTCAGTATTAAAAAATTTCCTGCGAGCACCGGATAGAATAGCACTGTGGAAAAAAAACTCAAAAAGGTTTTACAAACAAAACACAAACAAAAAAGGTGTAGCCCAACCCACTGCTCTGTATATGTCTGATGCGCCATTCGCCAGTGCCCGAAATCCCAAGGGATGTCTTGCGATTGGTAAGCCAAAGATATGGAATCCACAATCCAATGGGCCAGCCTCTGTTTGGAGACAGTCTTCCCCTTCTGCTGTCCTCCAAAACTGACAAAGTGCTGCTCCGAGCATCTACATCTCTCCGTGCCATCCAGATAGATGCGCAGGGCATGAACTAGACACAACAACGATAAGGTCAGGTCTTCCTCATCTGTAGAGAGCACTTGCAGGTTCACCACCTGATCCCGAAAGGGATTGGTGGGAATTTTGGGCATGTAATTGGGCCGGGGTCTCAAGATCACATGATTGTGTCTCAGCCCGAACTCCAGGCATTCGCTGGTGACAGAGAGCACCTCCAGGTCCCCAACCCTCTTGATAGAGGTGAGCACTACAAGGAGGGATGCTTCAGCAGCAGAATGCTGAGCTTGGCCTGCTCCAGGGGCTCTCTATAAGACCAATAGGACCAAGAGGGTATCAGGCATGGTCTAGGAGGATTCAACCACCTTGCACCCTTGAGGAACCTGATGATCCTGTCCTGCTACCTCGAGGGTCTCCATACAGTGAATTTTGATATGCTGATATAGTAGCCACGTACACTTTCAGGGTGGAGGGAGACAGCCTTCTCTCTAGCCCCTCCTGTAGGAAGGACAACACAGACCCAACCGCACACCTCTGTGGATCTTCCCCAATGGAAGAACCAGTTCGCAAAAAGATGCACTTCAGAGCGTATAGCAGCCTCGTGGAGGGAGCTCTGGCCTGAGTGATCATGTCTATCACCGCTAGCCTGCTAGGTCTTCTGCTTCCCATCCAGGAGCCAGACATGGAGGTTCCAGAGGTCTGGCCATGGGTGCCGGACCGTGCCCTGCCCCTGAATGAAAAGGTCCCACCTCAGGGGAATAAGCAAGGGAGGGAGCTCGACATATCCTTTGGCCGCCCTGGTGTTGAGGGTAGTCAGGATGGACGAGCCTGCAAATTATGTATGGGTGGAGAAAGGCACCTTCCACGACTTCGTGAGTACCTCGTGGACTTCCGGGAAGCACAGAAATGGGGCGGGGCGCGGCCGAGTGTTGCGCTCTGAGCCAAGAAACCAATCGTCCAGCCAAGAATGCTCAGGGCAGGGTGGGGGGTTCCACTCAAGCTCGATGTTTACAGCTGCCTGGGCAAGCACGACTGCTAACTCAGCATCCGCATCGTCCTGAGCTCTGAAGTCGACTAGTGTGGGTCCTAATGCTACGATGCCACCTGTCTGATGGTAGCAGTGAGAGAAACCCATGGTTTGGGTGGCTGGAGTCTCTGATGATCCTCCAAGCTTTTTTCACACACCACCTGGTATAGATGTCCTGAAGGGAGGGAAGCTCACCTCATACCAGCACTGTAGAGGGCATCCTGACTGCCTACATCACCGCCTGGTATGGCAGTTCGCACCACCCTTTGCAGGGCTTTGCAGTTGAGGGCAGTGCTGCTGCCATACCAGGCGGTGATGCAGCCAGTCAGGATGCCCTCTACAGTGTTGGTGTAGAACCGTGTGAGGATGTGGTGGTTCATTCCAAACTTCCTCAGCTGTCTCAGGAAGAAGAGGTGCTGGTGAGCCTTCTTCACAATGGCCTCAGTGTGGATGGACCATGTGAGTTCTTCAAGTTCCTCGTTGTCCATATCACTGAAGTTGCTGACTCTCTCCACTGCTGCTCCATTGATGGTGATGGGGCTGTGTTCCCTGTCTTTTGTCCTGAAGTCCACCACAAGCTCCTTGGTCTTACTGACATTGAGGGAGAGGTTGTGCTCCTGACACCAGTGTGTCAGTGTGCACCTCCTCTCTGTAGGCTGTTTCATCATTGTCAGTGATAAGACCTACAACCATGATATCATCAGCAAACTTAATGATGGCATTGGAGCTATGTGTAGCCACAAAGCCATGTGTGCACAAGGAATACAGGAGTGGGCTGATAACACAGCCCTTTGGGGCTTCAGTGTTGAGGTTCAGTGATGAGGAGATGTTGCTGCCCATTCTAACCACCTGACATCTGCTTGACAGGAAGTCCAGTATCCAGCAGCACAGAGAGCTGTTTAAGCCCTGAGCCTGGAATTTCACATCAAGCTTGGAAGGCACTATGGTGTTGAATGCTGAGCTTAGTCTAGAAACAGCATTCTCACATATGTGTTCCTTTTTTCCAGTTGTGAGAGAGTAGTTTGTAGTGTAGATGCAATGGCATCATCAATGAAGTGGTTGTTGCAGTAAGCAACCTGCAGTGAGTCTAGTGAGGCAGGCAGCACAGAGCAGATGTAATCTCTGATTAGACTCTCAAAGTGTTTGCTGATGATGGGGGTCAGAGCAACAATATGCCAGTCATTTAAGTAAGTGATTTTGGATTGCTTTGGTACAGGCACAATGGTGGACATGCAGGATGTGTCTTCGATCGCTGCATCGTGGAGCGCACTGGCGCTGTCGGACGCTGATGACTCTGGCTTCAGACTCAAGTCCCGAGATGGGCATGGCACCACGGCACAAATTGCGTTGCTATCACGCCACTCTGCTGCCACATATGGTCTTTGAGTTTCTACGGGCAGGAGTTCCCCTACAGCAAGTGTCTAGATGTGCAACGAGCATGATAAATATGCATTACCCCCAGTGAGCCTTCTTGCACAGACCCTGGCAGATTCCCCTGAGGAAGGACCTTCTTTCTCAGGGATGGGGCACAATCTGGCACCCGCGTCCGGACCACTGGAACCTCCATGTCTGTCCCTTGGATGGGACACAGAAGATCTAAGTGGCCAACCGCCAGCAGTCGTAGACACGATCGCGATCATTGATGGTGGAGCTCAAGCCAGAGCTCCCTCTACCAGACAGCTTCATGCCCTGAAGTGGCGTTTGTTCATGAATTGGTGTTCTTCCCGAGCCGAAGAGCCCCAGAGATGCGCATTTGGTTCAGTGCTTTCCTTCCTGCAGGAGAGGCTGGTGGGGCAGCTGTCCCCCTCCACCTTGAAGGTATACATAGCCGCTATAGCCACACACCACAACGCAGTGGATGGTAAGTCCCTAGGGAAACACAACCTGATCATCAGTTTCCTCAGAGGCACCAGGAGGCTGAATCCTCCCAGGCCATGCCTCTACTCTTCATGGGATCTCTCCATCTTCCTTTTGGGCCTTCGGAGAGCCCATTTGAGCCGTTAAAGTCAGTCGAGCTAAAAGCCCTCACCTTAAAGACGGCTTGTGGGGCGTTGGGGGAGGTTATGTGCAGTCTGATGTACCTACTATTATGCACACAGCAGTTCACGTAACACTGTTCAGCTGTTGTGGCATTTTTCTATAGGGATCCCTAGTGTCACTATATCGACACAGAGGAATGAGTGATAGAAGGGGAATGTCATGGTTTCTGTCGTAACTTCTGTTCCATGATGGAGGGAACAAGATGTTGTGTCCCCCTTGCCACAACACTGTACTAGCTGCTGAAATGGCCGGACCTTGTCTCGGCTCCTCAGTACAAAACCTGAATGGAATTGCATTCCAGCTCCTTTTATACCTGTATGTCCGGGGGAGTGGCATGCAAATTCCACTTGCCAATTATTATTATTGGCCTTTTCTCAAAGAATAGGAGGTGTTCGGGGCTCTCAAGTGACCGCTAGTGTCACTACATCAACACAACATCTCGTTCCCTCCATCAGGGAACGGACGTTACAACAGTAACCATGACGTTTTTTTATCCCTTTTGCTCTGGGATATATAGCAGTATTACCTTTTCAAGTGTTGCAGCTTTTGCTACATCCCACAGTGCAGCACAATGAAGAAATTGAATTTTGGAATTTTGGTCACAAACATGGTGGCGCGGTCATACAGTGACGCCACATGAAACAGGTCAATACACAGTCTTCCTTCAGTTTTCAACCAAAGTAAAGGCTTAAAACCGTATATCAATGAATGTTGCATGCCAAATTATTACAGAAATATATTACTATTGTTTATTATTATTTTATATTGAAAAATAATATAACTAATGCTAATAATAATTTTAAAATGGATCTCCTAAAGAGTAGTCAAGTTCAAACATCCTAAAACTTTTACTACACTGTGTGCACAATTATTAGTCAAGTGAGAATTCTGATCTTATCATTAATTCCATGCAAATTTTCTAATTCCAAACCATATGAACGTGAATGCTTATTGGACAATCATTTTCAGGTGATTTATATTTGTGTAATGAGGGAGGGTGTGGCAAAAGTGACTAACATCTTTTATCAAGGTGTGCATAATTATTAGGCAGCTTCATTACCTCAGGTAAAATGGGCCAAAAAAGCAGTTTAACTGACACTGAAAAATAAATAATTAGAAAATGCCTTTCAGACGGATGCAGCACTCTTGAAATAGCGAAACTATTGATGCGTGTCCACCGGACAATCAAACGTTTTGTTGCGAATAGTTAACTGGGGCCCAAAAAAGGCGTGGAGATGAAAAGGCACAAATTAACCGCAAAAGACTTATTAAACATGAAGCTACCAGGAACCCATTATCCTCCAGCCACCATTTTCCAGAACTGCAACCTACCTGGAGTGTCCAGAAGTACAAGGTTTCAAGTGCTCAGAGACATGGACAAGGTCAAGAAACTGAAACACGACCACCACTGAACTGAATATTCAGATTGAACAAGATTGGGCAAAGAAATACCTGAAGACAGATTTTTCAAAGGTTTTATTGTCAGATGAAATGAGAGTGAATCTTGATGAACCAGATGGATGGGCCCGTGGCTGAATCACTAATGGACATAGGGCAGCGCTTTGAGTCAAGTGCAAGCAAGGTGGAGGAGGGGTACTGGTGTGGGCTCCATCACATGCATCCAAGTACTACATTGCTTGACTAGCCAGTAAGGGCCTCAAAGATGCCCAAATAATGACTTGGCCCTCTTCCTCACCTGACTTAAATCCTATTGAAAACTTGTGGTCCCTTCTCAAACGTGAGATTTAAAGTGAGGTAAGACAATACACCTCTTTGAACAGCATTTGGGAGGCTGTGGTTGCAGCTTCAGCGAAAGTTGTTCATGAACAGATCAAGAAACTGACAGAATCCATGGATGGAAGGCTCATGGCAGTTATTGAAAAGAAGGGTGGCTATATTGGTTACTGAATACTTTTGAAAGGCCAAAAATGTTATTTAATTGTAATTTTGTGTCACTTATTTGTTGCACTAACTCTAAAAATTGTGAATGAACAATTGAGATGGAATAAATTATTTTTGTAATTGAGTTATAATTGTGCACACTAATAGTTGCCTAATAATTGTGCATGCTTGTATATTCCCATGATAAAGACAAGGTTTGGGGTTCAATAACATTTTGGATTGACTGAGAGCATTGTGTTTGTTCAACAATAAAATTAATCCTGAGGAATACAATTTGCCTAATAATTGTGCATGTAGAGTATTGGCAGTATAAGATGGGCAAAACATGACTTAGTTTTTGTCAAAATAAATAATTTAGTAGTTTGTAGTTTTAACAGCTTTCCAACATGAGAGCTGCTGTTTAATGTATGTTTATTATTATTATAATTATTATTATTATTATTATTATTATTATTATTATTATTGATATCTAAGCAGAGGCAACATTGAATTTTTTCCCCAAAATAGTGCAGCACTCTGATAATAATAAATTAAAATAATAAATTCTCAAATGACTGAATAATTGATTCATGGTTAAGAATCATGATTAACATTTTGATAATAATTCACAATAATTAGTAATGTGATAATTATATTAATATCACATAATTAATAAGTAATAATAATTTTCACTATTAATGTGCAGCCCTAGCAACAGATGAAAAAAACTCTCACATAAACTCTGTGACAGTATATTTTGAGGCTCAGCTTGTTTATCATTGAGGCTACTTGATGTTTCTTAATCACATTTAAAGACATTGCAGCACATAAATCTGTATCTTTTGAATTGCATAATTGTAGATATTCATTTTATTCTTTGTTTCTGCTTTTTGGATTTGGTTCAAATTGTAGAGGAGCTGACTGAATGGCCAATTAGAGTTGACAATCATGTTCTGTGTAGCACAGGCAGTTTCCATCTCTGAGTGTGATTAAGGACACTCCCATGACAGATCAAAGCAGAGTACATACATTTTATTCAAGTCATTGAAGTTTGTCATCATTACTGTAATTAAATTGAAACTTTCAAAAAATATACAAATGTTACATTCTATTAAATAATATTATATCACGAAATTGTATACAGTCTCTAATAGTGATATGAGCTGTCACTGTTTGAAATAATTTGTACAATATACAAGTATCTATCTTTACAAAATTGTACTCTCTTTAAGAGTTTATCAAGCGTCTAACCTAGTTCCGGTTCGGCAGACATTAGAAAGGAGTCTCTTGGTTTCTTTACCACATCCTAGCAATGTGTGATTAAAATTAATGTTTATTTTCAACAACTGAATTTAAGGAAAGGATATTAAAAGACACATTATTCAATGAAAATGAAGTGTGTGGATTTTATCTTTGATATACTCACATTGGGCCTTGTTCATGAAACACAGGCAGAACAAATTTTTGTGTTAATCATTTGAAAAGCTGTTCTGATGTGAATTCTCAATTCAAGAAATTCAAAAATTCAATTCTTTGGATCAGTCACAGGTCACAAAAATACAGTCTCAACCACTCAATAGACAAAATGAAAGAGTTAAATCAACCGTAATTTACATTGATTTTCATTGTTACCCAATACACTGATCAGTACAATGAACGTGGACAGCACACTTGCGCAGCTTGGGAGATCTATTGAGTGGATAAGCCAGACCATCATATTTGCAGTGTTGCATGGCTTAGCCATACTGCCTGAGAAGAGGGTTCTGAAGTTGCTGCACTGGGATGGTACATAGGCAATGGTGAGAAGAAACAGACTTGCAGTTGCAGCATAAAAATGTTGCGGTTTAAAAACTCTAAGGCCAGCAAACAGTAACATGGGCGAGAGCCCCATGTTGCACAGCTTTAGTCTCAAGCTGAGTACAACATCACTGTGGTAGACCCAGGGGAACAATAAATGCAACACTATAGCTAACACGGGGATACATGGGGTTGCTCCAAATATGTAAATCTATGTGGAGCAAGCTGATACGTTTTTTTAACTTGTTATCTGTTAACCAATCTGTTCACTCACATGTGACATGTTAAGCCAATCGGCTCACATGGTGTAAGCTGATTGGTCCTTTGACATGTATTGGGTAATAGCAACTTGTATTTCTCTCTTTGTCTAACATTTAATACCTCAGTTTTGCAGATAAGGTGGTTTCATTGCAGCACGCTACTGGAATTTTTCTCTGCAAATGCTTAGGTGATTGCTTTGATCAGCTTGCATGGTCTGATTTTGGCAATGACACATAGAAGCTTGTCTTTAACAAGCCAAACCTTGTCTGGCACACATTGCTATCTTAGGTCATTAGTTTAAATAAATCCACATATAGCTAAGTCCCTAGTTAAATAAGCTCTGGGCAAACAAAGATGCTGTCTACCAACCCTTGAGTCACGAGTTCGAATCCAGGGTGTGCTGAGTGACACCATCCAGGCTTCCAAAGCAACCAATTGGCCAGGTTGCTAGGGTGGGTAGTGTCACTTGGTTTACCTTCCATGTTGTAAGTTGTGTGTGGATGCTGCAGTAATGCGCTCAGCAAGCCACGTGATAAAATGCATGGGCTGACTGTCTCAGAGGCGTAGGCAACTGAGATTCATCCTCCACCACCCAGATTGAGGCGAGTCACTGCGCCACCATGAGGAATTAGACAGCACTGAGATTTGGGTATGCCAAATTGGCAAGAAAGTGGGATAACATAAAAAAGCCCTGGTCTTTCAAGGTACAGGTACACATTATGTGACTGCTCACTAGCTGTTTAAGCCTTACGGCCAAGCAGGCCACAGCACACAAAGAAATGTAGTTCATTATTGTTATGCCATACACCCGGTGGTCAAGGAACACTTGGCAAGCATACATTTGGTGTACATGGCTCTTCTGAGCACCAGCAGTACTCTCTTGATAAAAGATGTGCTTGGTTGGGGGTTTTTGTTTCGTAGTTATGTGTTATGAGTTTGTGCATCTTCCATGCTTTGTAAGGGAAGTGTATGTATATCTTTTTGAGCAGCAGCATGTCCTAAATGCTCAATGTAGCATGTCTTGTTTTTTGTGTAATTGTGAATCAGCAGCATGTCCACATGGTTAACACAGTATGTTTGTGTATGTTCTAACCATAGCAAGTCTCCTTACTAGTCTGCCAAGACCAATGTCATATCAATATGTCAAGCCCAAATTAACATGCTAAATCTTTCCGAGTTGACATGACCCGTCTGAATTTGTATTGCTGATCTCACAACTAAATTTGGAATGCAGAGCCCATGATATATATTAAACATGAAAGCTCATAATGGTCCAAATGAAGGAGCTCAATGAAAAGTATGCCGAGGACGGTGTTTTTCCAAGTGAGAGTTTATTCATGGATAGCTGACTGACTGACTTAATTGAAATGTTGCAATGAGAGATTGAAGTAATCTGGCATAATTCGACTATTCAAATATTGACTATTCAACGTGAGGGTAAAGGTTTTATTAAGAATGTGTGGTTCTGCTGAGTGTGTGCATGTCTGCGATGCAGTCCCCATTCAGGCCCAATTCTAGGTTGCTGTGTTATTACCTCCCATACCCATCTTTACCACTGGGGGTGAGTGTGAGTGCCTTCTACTTATAAATCTTATGTGTTTTTAAAGAGATCCGTTTGACCTGATCAATTTGTCGAATGCTAGTAACTGGGATTAACCAATGATGCATGATTTATTTATGTTTCCTTTATGTAAAGCACTTTCATCAACGTGTTATTTTTAAATGTGCTAAAGAAATACATGTGAGTGATTGATTGAATGAAGAGAGTTGCCGGAGTAAAGATTACTTGATTATGTTAAAACATAAAGGGAGTTCTCCATGAAAAAATAGAGGAAAGACACCTATAGAGAAATAAATAAATAAACCTGAATACCAACCTGTGGAAAGAATGTAAGTAACTCTTATAGACATCAGCTGAAGTTTATATTGTTGATACCCCAGTGGGAGGGGCTGCAACTTAGATACGTTATGATGCACCTCAAACAGTGGAACATTAGTGAAATCACAGCGGGGCCGTGATAATGCACGCCTGATGCTGAGGTGTATAATCAGCGGGAGAGAGATAAGGTGGGGCCAGGACGCCAGTTCGAGAGAGAGAGAGACGCACATGTTGTGTGTTTGTGTCTTTGTTTTGTTTGCTGCAAAGTACCTTTATGATATGTTTTAGTTAGGTTCTGTCATTAAAGTTTAAGTTGCTGTTCAGCCTCTTCCTTCCCCATGCTGTGATACTCCTTACATGGGTGCGGAAACCCAGGAAGGAGGAGGGATACACCATCAGAGAGCCCTCGCCGCTGACTGAGGGTCGCTATGCCGAGGAGGTATGGTATGTTGGTACTGGAGCGGTTCGCCAGGAGGCGGAGGAGCCCACTGCCATTCGCCAAGACATGAGAGAAGCCGCAGCCGTCCGCCAGAGAACGGAGGAGATCGCTGCCAGCTGCCTGGAACAGAGGAGCTGCTGCCAGGGGTCGAGGAGCTTGCTGCTGGCCGGCAGGAGGTGGAGAAGCCACTGACATCTGCTGGGAGGCAGAGGAGCCTGCTGCCATCTGCCTGGAGGTGATGTCTAGTGCCATCGCCTGGTGTCGTGGAGGACCGCTGAGCCACATTTTCTCTCTCTCTCTCCTCTCTTTCTCTCATTCTGTCTCTCCGTTTGCTCTTTCTCTCTCCCCAGTCCCTCCCCTGGACTCTCTCTTAGTTTCCCAGGAGGAGGGGAAGGCTGGCCGAAAGGGTAACACCTCCCCTCCAGGAAGGGAGTTTGGAGTAGGTCAGGCAGGAGGTTTCCCTGGCAAGAATCTGGAGGTGGAGGAGTATGATGAGTGTGGAGCAGGGTGTGGCCGGGCCATATTGAAGCATGCCTGGCGTTGAGTTGTTTAATCAGCAGGAGAGAGATAAGGAGTTGCCAGGATGCCAGTTCGAGTGAGAGGTGCACATGTTGTTTGTGTGTGTCTATGTTTTGTTTGCTGCAAAGCACTTTTATGTTTTTTTGAGTTATGCTCTGTCGTTAAATATCTGTATCGTCTGAGTAACAGTCATACACATGCACATACAATACTGTATATAAATCCATGGATGACTAATTTACAGAATGTTTACCTGAGTACCTGAAACTCAAGGAACCATCTTCATAAAAATCTGATGACTGGGACTCCTTGCTTTAATCATAAAACTCTGGATGTTTTAAAAAGATCTTAAAGATATCTTTTAACAGATCTGACCACTGTAGACACCATGCACAAAAAGTTAGAGCAACTGATCAAAAAGATAAACTTGGCTGGTATCTGCTAAAAATGTCTAAAGCTAAATAATAACATCCAGGAACTATTTTGAGCAAAAAATTAATTCTGGAAAATAAATTAAATCTGAGATTATCTTTACACATAGATTCCGTCCTTCCGTCCAGTGTGTATGGAGCGCGGAGCAATAACGACTGTGTATGGAGCAAGTGAATTGAAACGCAGCATCAATTCAAATCAAATCACTTTATTGTCACATGACCATATACACAAGTGCAAAAGTGGGTGAAAGTCTTGTGTGCAGTCCCGAGCAACATAGCAGTCATGAGACTGATGAGACATATACCAATTTACAATAAACAACATATTTGCACAACACAATTTACATATCAAATGTACACATAATTACACAATAATAATATACAATGTACAGTAAATAATACACACAATATAGAATACACATACAATGAAAATAAAAAAATATTTAAAGTGTATACATTTTTTTTAAATATACAGTAGTTATATTGTGAAGAGAATATAATTTATGACAGTCTAGTGTGAGATAATAAGATTAATAATGTGCAATGCTGATGTATATTGATCGTGAGATATCAAGTGTTCAAAAGTCTGATTGCTTGTGGGAAGAAACTGTCATGTAGTTGGCTGGTGCGGGTCCTGATGCCACGATACTGCATGATGGTACCAGAGAGAGCAGCCCATGGCTCGGGTGGCTGGAATCTCTGTTGATCCTCCGAGCTTTTTTCACACACTGCCTGGTATATATGTCCTGGAGGGAGGGATGCTCACCTCCGATGATGTGTCTGGCAGTTCGCACCACCCTTTGCAGGGCTTTGCAGTTGTGGGTGGTGCTATTGCCGTACCAGGCAGTGAAGCAGCCAGTCAGGATGCTCTCTACAGTGCTGATATAGAACCGTATGAGGATGTGGTGGTTCATTCCAAACTTCCTCAGCCATCTCAGGAAGAAGAGGCGCTGGTGAGCCTTCTTCACAATGGCCTCAGTGTGGACGGACCATGTGAGTTCCTCAGAGATGTGGACACAGAGGTACTTGAAGCTGCGGACTCTCTCCACCGGTGCTCCATTAATGGTGATGGGGCTGTGTTCTCTGTCTTTCCTCCTGAAGTCCACTGCAAGCTCCTTGGTCTTACTGACATTGAGGGTGAGGTTGTGCTCCTGACACCAGCGTGTCAGAGTGTACACCTCCTCTTTGTAGGCTGTTTCATCACTGTCAGTGATCAGACCTACCACCGTCGTATCGTCAGCAAACTTAATGATGGCATTGGAACTATGTGTTGCCACACAGTCATGTGTGTACAGGGAATACAGGAGTGGGCTGAGAACACAGCCCTGCGGGGCTCCAGTGTTGAGGGTCAGTGATGAGGAGATGTTGCTGCCCATTCTAACCACCTGACATCTGCCTGACAGGAAGTCAAGGAACAAGCTGCACAGCAAGCTGTTTAAGATCAGAACCCGGAGTTTCACATCAAGCTTGGAGGGCACTATGGTGTTGAATGCTGAGGTGTAGGCTACAAACAGCATTCTCACATATGTGTTCCTTTTTTCCAGGTGGGAGAGAGCAGTGTGTATTGTGGATGCAATATCATCATCAGTGGAGTGGTTGCTGCAGTAGGCAAACTGCAATGGGTCCAGTGAGGTGGGCAGCACAGAGGAGATGTAATCTCTGATTAGCCTCTCAAAGCATTTGCTGATGATGGGGGTCAGAGCAACAGGACACCAATCATTTAAACAAGTAATTTTTGATTGCTTTGGTACAGGCACAATGGTGGACGTTTTGAAGCATGTGGGGACTACAGACAAGGAGAGAGACAGGTTGAAAATGTCCTTAAAAACACCAGCAAGTTGGTCCTCACACACTCTGATGACGCGGCCCGGAATGCCGTCTGGACCCGTGGCTTTATGAATGTTCATCCGACGGAAGAATCAGGTTACATCTGCAACAGAGACGGAAAGTGAACCAACCTCTGTAGCGTCGGCCGCAAGTGCTCTCACCACAAGGGCGGTGTTGTTTCCCATATAATATATTTAGCTCATCCAGAAGAGAGGCAGCGGTGTTCATGGTGGAGCTTTTATTCCCTTTGTAGTCCGTGATGATGTTAATTTCCTGCCACGTACTTCTAGAGTCAGTGGTATTGAACTGTCCTTCAATCTTGTGCCTGTACTGGCATTTGGCTGCTCTGATACTTTTACAGAGGGCATAACAGGCATATTTATGCTCCTCCGCATTCCTGGAATGAAAAGCGGAGGTCCGCGCATTAAGTGCCACACGTCCATCGCTGTTAACCCATGGTTTCTGGTTGGGTAGATCTGTAGTGTTTTGGTCGGAACAACGTCCTCTACGCACTTCCTGATGAAACACGTTACGCTATCAGCGTAAACATCGATGTCGTCATCAGAGGTGGACAGGAACATCTCCCAGTCCGCGTGATCTAAACAGTCTTGTAGCATAGAGTCTGATTGGTCTGACCAGCTATGGATCATTCTGAGGGTGGGTGCTTCTTGTTTCAGTTTCTGCCTGTAAGCGGGCAGAAGCAGAACGGAAGAGTGGTATGATTTGCCAAATGGTGGGCGGGGGAGGGATTTGTAGCCATCCCGGAAAGGAGAAAAGCTATGGTCCAAAATCCAGCCCCCTCGTGCACTGAAGCTGATATGTTGGTGGTATTTTGTTTTCAAATTGGCTTTGTCCCCGGTCACAATGAACGCCCCCTCGGGGTGCATGGTTTCCTGCTCACTTATACTCCCATACAGATCCTTGAGTGCCCGGTCTGTGTCGGCTTGTGGGGGGTGATGATACTGTGATGATGACCGCTGTGAATTCCCTCGGTAGCCAGAATGGTCAACACAGAAGCATGAGAAATTCCAGATCAGGAGAGTAGAAATACTTGATACAATGTACGTTCCTCTGATCACACCAGGATTTTTTGGTCATAAAGGATACACAGTATGTTTTTACAGTAGCTATCAAGCTTTTAACTGGATGAGCCACATTACTGAACCCATTTGTATGCCATCCATCCATCGTCAACCGCTTATCCTGTGTACAGGGTCGCGGGGGGGCTGGAGCCTATCCCAGCTAACATTGGGCAAAAGGCGGGGTACACCCTGGACAGGTCGCCAGTTCATCGCAGGGCCACACATAGACAGACACACACTCACACTCACACCTAGGGCAATTTTTGGAGACACCAATTAACCTAGCCTGCATGTCTTTGGATGGTGGGAGGAAGCCAGAGCACCTGGAGAGAACCCACGCAGACACGGGGAGAACATGCAAACTCCACACAGAAAGGCCGGGGCAACCGGGGTTTGAACCCACGACCTTCTTGCTGTGAGGCGACAGTGCTAACCGCTGCACCACCATGCCGCCGCCCCCCCCCCCCCCCCCCCCGTTTGTATGCATTTAAGAAAATTGATTGTTCTAGGGTTTGCAGAAAGATGCATTCTGAAAAGTCATGTAAATGTGAAAACCATTAAAGGGATTGAAAAAAGGGAAGCGTTCATCTCATCTAGATTTCTGCCGGAGAATGTGAATTATAAGACCATGTAAATTCAAAAGCAGCATTCTTACAGAGTGCACGTGCATATCCACTCAAGAGCACTGGGGGAATCCTGGAGTATAACGTAAGAGGGAAACCCTGCTATTGCAGCGCAAAGCCACAACAATTTGTGATGGGAAGTTAAGGAAATAGACAGCTGCAATTGTGGGACATCTGGAAACAAGGCAAAGCAACAGAGAAAGAATTGGATTGGATTCATTTTAACTGTGCAAGGAAAACATTTATGCAATGGAGAAGGAATAATGGGTGCAACTTTCTTTTGATAAATTTCTAGTACGCAGTCACGAGGAGTGAAACCAAACACTTCTGTAAACAAAGAACAATCTCGAGGCCAATCCACCCAGAAGTAGATTAGAATGTAACTTAAGAGAACAGTTACAATGGCCTGTTGAGACAAATCACTTACAAACAGCAATTCATCTCCCATCTCCACTTATTTGAAACACCAGTCAATAATAAATCAGCTGGTGGAGTGCATCCTCCTTTGGCTCCACAGTATATTTACTGTAGCTATATATAAGTACAGGAAGAATTGTTTGTGAGCAGAAAAGAGATGGATTCCCCTGTGTGTGTTTAAAGGGTTTGTCCAGAGTTTGTCCAGAGAGGTAAGTTCATATTGTTAGAGGATATTAACTAGATCATAGGAAGAGAGCCTGATATATGATTAAATGAGCTGCATAGCAAGATCTCAATGGCATTTGTGTGGGAGAGCCAGGTTCAGATTCGGGAACGTGTTATAATTATTAGCATTCTAAATTAGAATTCCATAAATATTGGTTTCCTGAGTGAAGTCGCACCGGAGAAAACACCGTAGTGGAGGCAGCCTCAAGCTTAAGTCTATTCTAGGAGAAGTTATGAGAAGAGAAGCCGAACAGAAAAAGGTAATTGTAGCACAAGCGTCAAAGAAGCTGGCACAAGTTTCCAGCTAAGATGCTTGGGAAAAGAAATATAGACATTTTTAAAAAGCAGCGGATGGTAAAATGGAAAGAATTAGAATTGTGGCAGCCCCTGTTCAAAAGCAACATTACTTGAGATGAGGAACAACTTGTCGGATGAGCATTACATTTGATTGGAGAGCCATGAAAGCATGCCGTGGGTGAGTGAGCAGGTGAAAATGCCAGAAGAATCATCACCAGTGCGACTGAAGCAACCACTTATATATCCTTGGGATATTATTGGCAGGCCTAGATGAACAAGCTCCTGCCGATCTTACGTTTGGAACTTTTTATTAAATTGACAGCCCTAACTTTTTGTGATAAAACAGATTTAGAAACTCAGCATACTGTAACATCATTAGAGGTCTGCAACCTGACCTGAGTCCAATGGGATGGGTTTTGGGCTGGGTTTGGGTCAGTTTTTTAAGTAGGGTTCGGGTTTGTAATTAATAAAAAAATAAACAGGCTTACCGAACTTGTTTCGCACATGCGCTCTCACTCACCGACATGCGAATGGACGAGTTAGGGGCCGTTCACACCAAATGTGTTTTTGCGTGCACCTGTTCTGTATTCCAATTGTTTAAACACATGCTGGACAAATGTCTTTGACATTTAGACCGCTTCTCGCTTTTTCTTCAGCGTCTCGCACAGGACGGCATATTTTAAACACCATGTTATGTTAAAAAGAACTGTTTAAAAACGCTTTGTTTTTAGCGCAGTTGTCACAAAGATTCAACATTCTGAACAAGTTCAGGCTGCATAGAGGGGACTGTTGCATTGTTTCATATTATTCCACATTATTCTGCACCCTCTGAAGTTTCAGCAAATTAACTGTAAGGCAATGCTTTTTTTCCCTTCTGCTCTAGTGTACTGAGGGGCTGCTGTACCTTGTTAAAACTGTGTATTTTTACTGTTTCAGTACTGTTATGAATGTTGCCTGCATGCTTACGTAAAATCTAGCCTATTGCAACAGTACTTCCAAGGAGAAGAAATTAGATAGCAGGCAATTTTGGGTCAAGTTAAAAATCTGAGGTATCATTCGGGCTGGGTAGGGTTGGGCCACATGGTCTCTGGTATGGGTCAGGTTTCATTTTAAGGCCTGTGCAGACCTCTAAACTGCATAGTGCTCTACAAATTTAAGTAATTGCTTGAGCAACGATATTGAACTCCTCCTTGGAGCATTTTGCGTGCTAGAATCCACATCTTTTAGAGAAGACAAAACTATTGGAATTGAAAAATCTATTTTATTTGCTCCGTACACAAAATGCTGAGCTTACAACATCAGGCCTGCATTTAACAGAAGGGCAGTGCAGTCTGTTTGCTTGTGTATGTGTGTCAATTACAAAACCAGATTGCAAGTTCATTGTTGGAGTCTGTTTTTGATTCCATATTCATTACCTTATTCCTCTTGTAACTCTAAGGCTAATTATGATCCCACAGGTTGCTCTGGGAGAGGTAGCTATTTAATTCAAGCCTCCAGTTCTGCTCATACTGTATCTGCATCAACAGGCAATAACATACAGATGCCTGTTTTCTTGTGTTCTAGTCACTGTTCATCTGTTGTTGAAAAACTTCAGACCTAAAGCCAAACACTAGAGCAAGGGGAAGAGATTATGAAAGAAGGAGGAGGTCAAACGATATCAAAGAGACATGTGAAGCCTGGTGGCATACTTCACACCATGCTTTTTTTTTTGTGCAAATGTAACTCTTATCGAAACTGACAGGAGAGGAGAAAGGTCATTTGAAGCTCTTACTTAGGCTCTAGGTAGATTTGTATTACATTTATTGACCTACTTGTCTTAGTCAGACATTTACATTTCAAATTTATAATTATGTCCTGAGCAGAGGCTTACAGTGAAAATGGCTCATTTCAACGAAGAAAATAAGAAAAGACATGTATCCTTGCAGAAGTGCGAGGATGTGACCTGATTATAACTTCTTGTAAGAAATTAAAAAGTATAATATAGAAATATCTACTGACAAGTCTATGACACGCAGTCACCTGCAAAGTCACCTTGGGGAGCCATTTACCAATGTGCCACATTCGTACCCCACACTTGCTTTTGAATTTTAAAAAAAAATGTCTGTCCTGTGTATTGCTGTCCCAAATGCCCTAGAACAACTAAATGCTAAACAACAGAGTTTTTCATTAAATGTTTTATTTGTACATTTTTTGCTTTTTTTGCAATAAAGTGATAGTTGAAGTCCTAGTTGCCAAGTTTTCATTGTCCAAAACTATACTTTGTAGTTGTTTACAGTCATAAGTAATGTAATAATGGAGGTTCAGTCCTGACCCCTGTGACGTTGAACTTTGCTGAGACTTTAAATACAATTTCACCCTTGATGCAGACTTTGCACTACTTCTCACCCCATCTCACCTCATTACAGTGATACTAGCCACATTCACACATGAAACCTGGTAAATTGCAGTAAAATTGTTGGACTGTTTTTGTTGCTAAATATACCACATCTGCTATTCACACATGCAGCGGCTTTCCGTCTTTCTTCCATTTGCTACCATTAATGCATCAGCATCAAAATGCCATTAAATGAGATGTTTATATCAGTCGACAAATTTCTTCATCTGCTCGGATGTAGAGAAGCTCTTCTGATCTGGATTACACTACATTGCTTCTAAAATTTGAACAGAACCTTAAAATACAAGGTATCACACACTTACCGACTATGTAAATGGCTACAGTTAAAACGCACATGGACAGATCACACACTTAACAACTGGGGATCACTCCGGCTTTCAAGTCCATCCAATCACAAACTTAACACAAAGGGATCACTGCTGTTGATGTTGCTGCTTCTCCATTCTGTGTCTCAAAAGAAATAGGTGCATATTGGTGCAGTCTTAGGTGGAAAGAAAGAGCCTATGATGCAAGTTAGATGTGAGTGGTTTTCTTCACTATGAGTGCTTGTTTGCCATCTCCATTTCTTGTGTTCCAGTGTTGTGGACGCACACGGTCGATTTCCGCTGGCTGTTTACAATATGACTATGAGTCGTGGATCATTATACACTACGAGATTTCTTCTATAGTCGGCTTTAAATAACAAAAAAAATGTATACCCTCCAACTAAATGGAATAAATGTCACTATCTGTCCTATTTGATTCATTTGTTTTTGACTCCAGAGTAACTGAATCATCTTCATCTTACATAATTTTTTTTTTTCTTTTATGCATTTGACAGACGCTTTTATCCAAAGCAACTTACAGTGCACTTATTACAGGGACAATCCCCCCAGAGCAACCTGGAGTTAAGTGCCTTGCTCAAGGACACAATGATGGTGGCTTTGGGGATCGAACCAGCGTCCTTCTGATTAACAGTTATGTGCTTTAGCCCATTACGCCACCACCACAGTGCGTTCTGACCTCGTACATGCTCAAACCTTCAATCTTATGACTTGGTTTACACATACCATAAAACTGCCCATTCAGGGAAATAGCCAGAGCTAAATTTACTGGTATTTTTGAATGGGTCATGTTCACACATGACCTCTACACCGAAAATTGCAGTTAATTTTCTGTCAGGCCCTTTGCCCTCAGGCCATTGTTATGCCCACAACAACTTTATCTTCAAAAAGGACAAAGTCTGTATTTGAAGTTTAGGAACTGTCAGAATGTATTATCTCAATAAAGTACAACCCAAATCCCATAAGATCACAGCATCGGCTTGAACACAGAGACTACAAAGGAAAAAGTCAAAGGCCTCAAATTTCAAAGCTTAGGCAACTTTGATTGTATTTTCCAGAGATGCATCAAAACCTTCTTCTCCATCAAAACCTCTTACAAATGCCAGTATTTCTGTTATCGAATGCCCATAAAAGGTGCTTTGTAGAACTTTAAGATTGTGATACTTACCTGATGAATTATCCAGGGTGGTAGAATCAGTACAATGGTTTTTGTTAACTCTGGACCAGTGTTCCTCCAAAACAAGGTACCTGCATCTACGAAGATAGAGGATTTGGTCATTTATGAATTATGTTAATTCGTTTTTATATTCTCCAACAAATTGGAATAAATTTCACTATATGTCCAATTTGATTAATTTATTTTTGATTCCAGAGTAACTGAATCATCTTTGTCTTACATCAGAGCGTCCAGACCTTGTACATGTTCAAACCGTTAATCTTATGACTTGGTTCACACATACCATTAAAAACTGAACTTCTCATTCAGAGAAATAGCCAGAGCTAAATTTACTGGTATATTTGAATGGGTCATGTTCACAAAACTGCAAAATTGCAGTTAATTTTCTGGAAAAGACTGTATGTGTTAAAGCAACTACTGACAGGCCCTTTGCCCTAAAACCATTGTCATGCCCACAACAACTTTATCTTCACAAAGGACAAAGTCTGTATTTGAAGTTTAGGAACTGTCAGAATGTATTATCTCAATAAAATACAACCCAAATCCCATTAGATCACAGCATCTGCCTGAACACAGAGACTACAAAGACAAAAGTCAAAGGCCTCTAATTTCAAAGCTTTGGCAACTTTGATTGTACTGTCCAGAGATGCATCAAAACCTTCAACTCCATCAAAACCTCTTACGATTGCCAGTAATGTAAGTGCAGCGTAGTTCTAGCAGGAAGGCTAGCAGCTGTACATCATCGCACCATTAGCTGGGTAATTCCTAGCCAGTCGCATGTAAGCCATTGCTTTATAAGTCTGTTCACAATTGATCACATTGCTGTTCCCTATCTGTCACTCACTCGACGTTGTGTCGATGAAGTGACACTAGGGTCACTCCTGGGAGCCCGAGACACCTTCTGATCTTTGCAAAAAAAGGCCAATGGGAATTGGCAAGAGGTATTTGCATGCCACTCCATTGCACATACGGGTATAAAGGAGCTGGCGTGCAAACCACTCATTCAGATTTTGTCTTCGGAGCCGAGCAGTCTCTATTTCATTGAGAAATAAGTGAGCTGAATTCCCAAGGCTTCAATTCACCTCTGCTGGATTTAAGTGTAGAGAACATTTTTTTTGTTATTTAAAGCCGACTATAGAAGAAATCTCGTAGTGTATAATGATCCACGACTCATAGTCATATTGTAAACAGCCAGCGGAAATCGACCGTGTGCGTCCACAACACTGGAACACAAGAAATGGAGATGGCAAACAAGCACTCATAGTGAAGAAAACCACTCACATCTAACTTGCATCATAGGCTCTTTCTTCACCTCTGCTGGTCCATTCCCTCATGGACCTCCCATTTCTCAGCATGCTCGTTTGACCCGATCAGTCTTCCGGATGAGTGCACTGGCTCGTCTCAGAGCAAGTACAACATCTTGTCCCAGGCCCGCGAAGGTGATGAGCTCTCGTGCTTTCCTGGGCAGCTGCGAGTGTCGGGCTAGAGTGGAACCCTCCGATGATTGGTTCCTGGGCCCATGGCACCGCTCATAGCCATGCCCTCCCCAGTTCCTTTCTTCAAAGGACAAAACGTCTTGTTCCCTCCATCAGGGAACAGAGGTTACGGAAGTAACCAGGACGTTTCAGTGTGCTAACACAGCAACCTCCACCAATCCACCATCACCAGTTGAGTCCCGTCCTGCATGGGGGTAGGCTCCTTGTCCCTGCCTCCTATCTCCGGCAGGATATGATGTTCCGAGTACAACTTCTTCGGACCGCCAGCAGTTTTCTTATGCTACACCAAAGAGAGACATTACGTTTCTGTTTTATGGTCATCAAATAAATGTCATCTTAAATTTCACTCATGTCTGCGAGTCTTCCTGATAGAAGTTCTGTTATTGAATTACCATAAAATGTGCTTTGTAGAACTGTAAGATTGTGATACTTACCTGATGAATCATCCAGGGTGGTAGAAAAGGTACAATGGTTTTGTTAACTCTGGACCAGTGTTCCTCCTACACAATGGACCTGCATCTATGAAGATAGAGGATTGGGTCATTTATGAAGTATGTGCATTAGCTTTGCATCCACTGAAAGATATCACGCATCAAAGCATGATGAGATTTCAAGACCTCAGGTCTGATCACTAATCAAAGCAGATTGGTGTTTGTCCAATGTATTTGGTACTGGCTTTTTGTTTGTCATCCAAATTTGAGGCAGACCTGATATGAATGATGCATCAGATAATGGCTTTTTGTGTCTTTTTAAAAAATATATATTTTTAGAAATGTTTGCCCTTTTAAAAAGTACACAGCTCAAGCTTTTGTCATGTTTTGATGAACTTTTTTCAAGGCATCAGTATGAGTTTGGCTGTTTTTCAATATAACTTTTGCTGTTTTCTGTTGGCTTGCTGTCTGCAGCTGTAATTGAAAAGGGTGTTAAAAGGGCTTTTATGCCTAAACTTTCCAAAACAAAAAGTTGTTCGAAGTAAAATATCACGTTGACAAAAGGGTTTGTTGGTCCATCAATTTGTCACAGCAAAAATATGTTATTGGAAGACTTAAACTTGGCTAGGAAGAAAGAACACTCTTACTCTAGCCAAACTTTGATATTGTTTTGGTAGAGATTGTATCTGTGAACACGGTTTGACGGTGGGGTTAAGTTATTTATTACAGGAATTATGAGTATTGATACAGTAAAGTGTATTCCATATTCATACAACACTAACACACATCTCATCACACACAAGCCTAACATCATTCAATAATAAGTCCAACATAGTGAGACTGCTCTGTTACCATGGCTGGGGTCTATTTAATTTTATAACCACAGGTGTTGTCCATTGGGTGTGATGGAACTAAAATAAATAAATAACAATAAATCCTCATACCCATGCATTTTCCACTCACTGAACAAATAGTTTTCTTATGCTTTAAGCTAGCGCTTCAACTGTATATGTTCAGTTGTTTAGCATTTCATGGTTTATACTTGTCTCAATGATTGCAACAGTATTGGCTCTGTGTTTGTATTTGTTATTTAATAATAGGGTAGTCATAATGGTTGAATGGTATTTTTAACTTTCCATCTTCTGTAATTTTAAAGGGTTGGCTCACCCAAAAATGACAATTCTGTCATCATTTACTCACTATTACATTATTCTGAACTTGCATGACTCTTTTCTTCTTTGGAACACAAAAGATGCTAGGCAGAATGTTAGCCTCAGTCACTATTCACTTTAATTGAATTATTTTCCATACATTAAAAGTGAATGGTTCCACAAAAGAGGAAAAAGTCAAATGAAAGTCTTAACTAATTAAAAATGAGGGAAAGCCTGTAATGATGTGTGCTAAACTGTTTATTGAAAACATCAGGTTCATGTGCCCTTTTGTTTCTTTCCATGTTTTCATATCAAACACAAAATGCTTTACACAGAATCGACAGATACAAGTTGACAAACACAAATTAAAAAGAGCATTTTAAAATATGTTGTGTGTTTGTGTATAAGCACTCTGATAATATTGTTAGTGCCAACACATTTTGTGCTGTCTGAACATTTGGTTAATTAACCTGACAGCCTTGCAGTCTCTCTCTTTTATGATATATTGACCAGAATTTAGTTTTTCATTACGTTCACCAATTACACAGAATCAAACAAAAACAGACAACACTGGGCTAACATTTGGAGCACGATAATACCCTCGGGTTGAACTCATTAGCGTGCAGCCCATTGGATCTGCTGGTGTGGAGATAATCCGCTCTTGTTTCCTGCCATCACTTATGAAGTAAATCACGACACTGTTTTACAGAGATACATGCCACAACAACAGCACTACATTCTGTTCTTTATACTTATATTATAAATCCCCCTATTTCTAATTTAACATCTGCCACTGAATAATACATTAGTAAGTCTTTGTACAATATTCTGGAAATATTTTGGGTGGGTTTAGCATGGTAAATGAAGAACATGTCAACCTTGACTCAGTGTTATTATTGTTAATGTACTTAAAATGAAAACTAAATTACTAAATTTTCGTTAACTACAAAAAAAAAAAAAAAAAAACATAATTGGTAAAACTGAAATACATGTTCAAGTTTTATTTTTACCCCAAAATATGGTAAAAATAACCACAACCTAATTTCAGTTTTTGATGCAGAATATTTTAAACAATTTGAAACCATTACAACAACTTCATTGGGGCCTGGGTAGCTCAGCGTGTAAAGACGCTGACTACCACCCCTGGAGTCGTGAGTTTGAATCCAGGGCGTGCTGAGTGACTCCAGCCAGGACAACTAAACAACCAAATTGGCCCGGTTGCTAGGGAGGGTCACATGGAGTAGCCTCCTTCTGGTTGCTATAATGTAGTTCTCGTTCTCTGTGGGGCGCATGGTGAGTTGTGAAGCCTCCACAAATGCTATGTGTTCGCTGTAACGTGCTCAACAAGGCATGTGATAAGAGGCGTGAATTTACGGTCTCAGATGCGGAGGCAACTGAGATTAGTCCTCCGCCACCCTGATTGAGGTGAGTCACTACACCACCACAAGTACTTAAGTTCAATTAACTTCATATAGAATTAACTTAACTCTTTGGGTTAAGGTAACTAGACGCAAGTAGACTTAACTTAGATTTGCTATTTAAATATTGTTATTTCTACTATTATTAATCATTTTAATTGAATTGATTCCATTTGAGATCAAACAATAGCACAGCTCAAATAAAAAATTCAAATAAACTGATTCTAGGTCAGTCATGAAATAAACTTAATTCTCAGAAAAAAAAAAAAATGCTTATACACCTGCACTTTAACTGTACATGCACAAACAAAATTAGAGTCAACAGTGTCCAACTTCACCAAATGGGACACTGATCTCCCTAATGGTGACATCAAACAAAACAACTATTTTCAATAACAAAAACAAAAATAATACTATAGAATATCTATAAATTCTTAATTAAAATTATTTATATGCCCCATAACTTCCCTTTGAACAAAGAAACATAATTAAATAATTAAAGTGCAAAGCATTATGGGTATTCACCATAGCCTCAATTTTGTACTGAAAAGTTTTAACACTTAAAATCTTAAGACTATTGATTTTTAAGATAAATAAGTTGAATGAACTTAAATATTTGATTTATGAGCACAAAACCCGACATTTCAAGTAATACTTAATTAAGACAACTTGATATTTTATACATGAAGGTCAGTAGACATGAATTATTTTGGAGAATTTAAATTTCATATCTGAATGCTTGATCTTAAACAGCATCACACAGAATACAAATTCCACCACAATTATTATTTTTTTTATTATTTTTTTTTCATCTTGTTTGACATGTTCGGAGGTATGACATTTTATATGACTTGCAAGAGGTTTTTCTATAAATATTCAGATATGCACATCTGTAAACGCATGTAAGCTCTTACTGTATGTAATTAGGCAAACACTGGTGAAGAAATGTAAATATCAGAATGCGCTACAGAACACACTGGGGATTGTTAATGTTGGCAGATGACGTGACCTAATGGCTGTCAAGAGAGCTGTGTGATTCAGTTTCTTTTTCCCATAAGGCCGGAACGAGAACACTTGGAGGTGTCACAGTATGTTGTTAGTCAGACATAGGAAATGGCAGCTCTGTGGCGACAGGTACCCCGCGAGGCACAATACTCCAGATACTCATCAATCAAAACATGAGCCTGAAAACTATAGCCAAGGGGAAAGAGACCTGTTAACAGAGATCAAAATAATTTACAATTTTAATAAAAAAGCTATGATGAAAGTGATGAATTTCATTTACAATTTAAAGATGGAGATTACATTTCTTTATTCGTGCAGTTTACATCTTGCTCATGTTATATTGCTGATATTTGCTGATATTATACAACAACTCTGACTATAGTGACTATAGTTATTTTCTCAATGTTGCACACTATTTTAAATATATAAAAAAACATACATAAAAAAAGTACGTTGAGTTTCTGGATTCATGACCATTTATCACACACTGTCTTATAGCGATAACCTATAAATGTTCATTAATTAATGTAAGGCGAGGCAGGACCAAGACCTTTTGCTTAGTTTGTAATCTTAATGAAAATAAGTGTCTGTGTATGTGTGAATATGTGTTTTGTGCTCTCAGCTAATGAGAGTGTCGAGAACCTAATTTGCATTTTATTAAAATGCTTTCTTTGCAGAGCTTCTCTGTACATTTCCACAAGTGCAATTTAAAGAGTTATCAGCATTTGAATTTGTCGAGATCCAGAAGAACATAAAGAATCACAAAGTGCTCTCTAACAGTCTCACACTTTATTCTCTTTCTCTTTCTCTCTTTTCCAGAACTCCACTTGGATTGAGTTTACCTTAAGCAGAGCTGTATCCACAGAACCACACTCAATTTCTGGTTCCAAGGTTGGCACATTTCACCTTGACTAACACCTTCCTGTGGACAATATTCACAACCCATGACATTTACTGCTACCCTTTATGTCATCTGGGAACCTGCAGAATCTTTGTAAAAAACTGCTGCAGCCACCAATGGAACTTCAGGGAATAAAGGAATATTCTGATTCAATAGATTGAAACACAGAAGAATATATTAAAAAGTCTTCCAACAAGTCTTCAAATGAGCAGAAATTATAGATATCCTGTTCTTATGGTAGACTAAGTAGGGGATAAGGCCAATAAGGCACTGATTTAAGGGCTAAAATAATATATATATTTTACAACTCAAGAGTAATAGTGAAAACAAAGAGTAATACCGGCTACTTGTTTTATCTGTGGCATTTAACTTTCTGTGTGTCTGAATATTACACACAAATAAAAAATAAATCATAAACAGTTCAAGCAGTGGAATAAAAGCACCATCACTATCTACTCCCAAACTAAATAACTCTTTTGTTGCAAGACAGTTTTCATGGAATAACTGAGCGTTAATTCCAACAGAATCATGCAAAGATGAGAGGAACTGCTGATAGAGCACTCGTTTATAACTTTTAACAGCAGGTGAACTATGCAATATGGATCAGGTCAACAGTACAGATGAGTTTTCCCTCATCAATGCTACGGTCATTCCCTCAACCTTGGCTTCCTGGGATGATGCCACGCTCCTTGGCCTTCAGATCTCCCTCTCTGCAATGCTAGCGATCGTCACTTTTGCCACTGCTTTGTCCAATGCTTTCGTGATCGCCACCATCTTTCTCACACGCAAGCTGCACACGCCCGCCAATTTTCTGATTGGGTCTCTTGCAGTGACAGACATGTTGGTATCCATTTTAGTCATGCCCATCAGCATTGTATATACAGTCAGTAAGACTTGGACGCTGGGCCAGATATTATGCGATATTTGGCTCTCATCTGACATAACTTTCTGTACAGCTTCGATTCTGCACCTTTGCGTGATCGCATTAGACCGATATTGGGCCATAACCGATGCCTTGGAGTATTCAAAGCGACGTACCATGCGCAGAGCAGGACTGATGATCGGTGTTGTATGGGTGATATCTATCTCTATCTCCATGCCACCTCTCTTCTGGAGGCAGGCCAAGGCCCATGAGGAGCTTAAGGAATGCATAGTCAACACTGACCAGATCTCCTATACACTATATTCCACTTTTGGTGCCTTTTATGTCCCAACGGTTCTCTTGATCATTCTTTATGGCCGAATCTACGTGGCGGCTCGTTCCAGGATCTTCAAAACTCCAGCAACGACTGGAAAACGCTTCACCGCCGCTCAGCTCATCCAGAACTCAACAGGCTCTTCTCTTTGCTCACTAAACTCCACCTCTAATCAGGAAGGACATCTTCATCCTGGAGGTGGAGGTGGAGGAGGAGGGGGGTCTCCTCTTTTTACGAACAGTGTGAAAGTGAAGCTAGCTGATAGTGTTCTGGAAAGAAAGCGTCTTTGTGCTGCTCGGGAGAAGAAGGCCACCAAAACTCTTGGGATTATCCTGGGTGCATTTATCATGTGCTGGCTTCCATTCTTCGTGGTTACGTTGGTGATGGGGATCTGTAAAGACTGCTGGTTCCACCCTGTGCTCTTTGATGTGTTCACCTGGCTGGGGTACCTGAACTCCCTCATCAATCCAGTAATCTACACGGCCTTCAATGATGACTTCAAACAAGCCTTCCACAAACTCACTAAATTCAAAAGATGTTACTAAGAGAATATGGCAAATCCACACCCTGTGTTTTGACATCTTCATGATAATTTAATTAGCTGATTTCTCCTGAAAATATTGTGCACATTTTGTTGTGTGTGGAGGACTTTAACTAACATCTCCTGCATTTGTTTTCAGTGAACTCTTCAACACACTCATATTGTCTGGTCGCTGTAGATTACTGTTTAACAGAATCTCATAAGACAGCTTGTAAAATAATGTACCATTTTGTTGATGCTTTCTTGTAGTTTATGAATGCATGCTAAGAATCTGATTCCTGCTCTATAGAGTGACATTGTACTGTCTCTGTAAACAATAGCTGTCTATAAACTACCTGACTAACCAGAAAGAAATTGAAATTACAATTAAAAACAGACTTTATGGTTTCTGTTCCAATAGGAACAAGACACACAGTACATGGACAGTAAGGACACTGAGGACAGTGCTGAGAGTTCATGGACATTAGTGTAGACTCCCTAAATATTTTTATTTAAGCTCTAAGTTAGTTTGTTGTTTGTGTGTGTGTGTGTGTGTGTATGCGTGCGTGCGTGCGTGCGTGCGTGCGTGTGTGTGTGTGTGGAAAGAGGTTTGTTAGCAATTCCCTCCTATATTTTATGTCAGAGTTGGGATGAGGTTTATTATCATACACCAGAATAAAAGGCTTATTTCAGCATGGTCATGTCAGTGGGGTTCAAAGTCCAGTTGTGAAAATGCTTCTATTTTAACATGGTCAATGTCACAAATTTACTTATTTGGTATGTGATCAGAAATAGTGCAGAATCTTAATTATTTCATAAAACTTGCTGTTTATTTCCAAGTTTTAATTAGATCCTAGGTATTCACATGAGGCCTTAGACTTTTGAAACTCTTTGGCCAGGAAAGAAAATATACTTTTGCAATAGCTTCAAACAGTTTTGTGATGTGAAGGTCATTATTTTGTCGCTTTTCAAATTTGCCAATAATGCAGCCTTGTTCAAATTCTCCATGGGAAGAGAACCACCTCTGACTGTTATGCTTTATATGAATAATGGCTTAAAGAAAATTGCCAAACTTTGCTTTCCATCAATCTTTTCAAGATGAAGGTCGGTTGTGGTGGTTCAAAAGTTTTTTGGTAAGAAAACAGCAATAAGATGCTGTAGGCTTGAGTCAGAAAGGAATAATGAGGCATATCCCCTGAACATAATGCCCATCGCCAGCTCTCAAACAATGTTAGAGAGATCATGATAGAGCTGTGCTGGTCTGTTCAGTTAAGATGGATGGTTTGTATATTCACATTGTGTATATCAGCAGAAAGAGTCCTTCTCAGTTATGCACGCAGCAAGGATGAGGTCAAACCCCATGAAACAGATGTTTAGAGACCCATTATTATTCACAACCACCACTATATTTAAATATGAGTATATTCATTCACCAGTATACCAGCATGTGTTTAGTACATGTGTTTCCCTACTAGTTGGTGGTTGACAGTAGAAATGGGCTGTAAAATTCTGTGACAAATTGGTGAACCAAAAAATTGTACTGATGTTTGTGAATGTGTGTTTTCGTGTTGCAGAGGAGGTGCAACCTGAAGAACTAAGGACTAATGAATTCGGCCTCGCCCTGAATTCTCCATTGAAGTGCTTTACCTCAGTGGTTCTCAGCTGGTTTTGTTTCAGGATACACATTTTATATTGGATAGCAGCAGCAACCCAACACAGTACTACTCAACAAAAATGTCCTTAAAATCATCCACTGAAATGTATTTATAAAAATGTATAAATGTTTTTGCAAATCGAAAAAGATGACCTAGGTTGAACAGGAAATTTGGCTTTTGACTTTTGAAATGTGGGTGTTTGGTCTCAAAGTGTCTCATAAATTTAGGTTTCATGCTCTCTGCAGCCAATAGCTCATAGCACAAAAAAACATTGTGGTTGGCACAAACCACATTTCAAGTTAACTTGTTTTTAATGTACTCTGGGTAATTTCTTCTTTTACCTTGTGTAGTTTTGTTCGTAGTTTTTGAGGATGAAGTCATTATTATGCAAACTGTCCAGGATGCCTAATTTTGCCATCTTGTTGTATCATCAATACTGTAGAATTTGATTGGATACACAGCCTATGAAGTCAACAAATAAAAGATATAGAAGTGTTTCCTCATCCATAAAAAAATAAAATAATAAAAAAAGCAATTTATTTTGCTATCCTTACAATGCGCTATTAAAGATGCATAAAGAGTTATTTTTTGAAGTATGTCATAGTGGCTTACATTGGCTTACAATAACACCTAGTGGCCTGGATGCTGCATAATTCAAACCTAGTAGAATTCAGTTACCAATGCCTTTGTAGAAATTCACTATGCACAGTAATCCAGGATTAATTTAATCCATTCATTTAAGTGTCCATTACAGGGCAGTTACTGAGAATATATAGTATTGAGATGGCCATGTGATGCTAACACGGCTGCCCCATGAGGCGTCCTTGCTCCGTGTGGAATAAAAGAGCTTTTATAAGGTTACTGATATGACTGAACACTTTGTCTCACATGAGTGATTATGATTTTATGCATATGTTTCAAAATTACAATTAATTTATTTAGAAGTAAAACTTTTTAAATTAGAAAAATAATTGCGTGAACCTTCAAAAGATTAGTTGTATTTTATTATTTGCATTTAGCATTGTTTTCCCCCTGCTGCCTATCTTTTCAAAACTGTGACTCACCACTTGAGAACCATTGCTTTTGCCCGAGTGAGAGGGGGGGTCAAAAGCTGGTTTCACTGTGTTATGTATTCAGGTAGACTTAGTGAATGTCATTGCAGAAAACTCATAGGAAAATTGTTATACTCAGAGGTTATTCTTTTATAGTTCAGAATATTTAATAGAGTTATTAGCTATGTTTCATTAAAGAATCGGCTTTGTGTCTGTTAAAATTTCCTAAAAAGACACCAAAATGAGACAATTGTTGACATGCAGTAAGAGGAATCATAAAATGAATGTTTACAGCATAGCTCAGATTATTTGGTCTTTGAAGAATAATTTGATGAATAAAATGTTTGTATTCATATTAAAATTTCAGTAGACTTTTGAGTGCAGACTTTGGTATCTTCCCAGTTCTGAGGACAGTGTGTGACATTAAGATATCTGTGAAGCTGAAGACTTAAGCAAAAGTCTTCCTTTGCTCTCTCTATTTATCTTATTTTTGCCTGGGATAAACAATTACAAAAGGTATTACAAAGATTGTCTTGGGTTACATAACTGTAACCCCTGTTCCCTAATAAAAGCGGAACGAGATGCTGCGCTGATTTAGCGCTTTGGGAACAACTTTAGGTGTGACCAGCTGTGAATATGTGTGCAACACATCAATGAAATATATGCATCACAGGTGCATTGTCAGGCATTTTGTCTGAAGAGCAGTCCTGGGGCATCCCAGTGCGGCAAAGAAGCGCAGCATCTTGTTCCGCTTTTATCAGGGAACAGGGGTTACAGTTAAGTAATCCGAGATGTTCCCTATCAAAAAGCCACCCCATCAATCAAGGTGTGGCAAGCCGATAGAGCGGCCACGTAAACCCTGAGAGTGGCGGGGCATGTGCCTGCTGACAATTTTTCCTGCACAAAGTCCAGAACTGAAGCAATCTGGCATTTAACTGGATCTGCATTCTGTGCACTGCACCATCTTTCAAAGACACCCTATTTATTGGTGTAACTTCTTCCAGTAGAAGGAGCCCTAGCACTTAGAATGGTCTCGATAACTTCAGGTGAAAGCCCAGTGTCCCTCAGTTGGTACCCTTCAGGGTCCAAACATGAAGGTTCCACAGCTTGGGCCGGGGATGAAATAGTGTAACTGTGCCTTAGACAGAAGGCCCCTTCTGTCTTGAATCGCCCAAGGCGAGCCATTGAGGAGAGACATTATCTCTGAGAACCATACCTTATTCGGCCAGCACGGTGCTATCAGTAAGAGGCAGGTTCCCTCCTGGCCAAACTCTGGCCAAGACTCCCAGGAGCAGAAAAATCAGAGGAAATGCATACAGGCGCATTCTGGGCCATGTATGTGCCATCGCGTCCAGACCCAGGGGGGCTTGGTGACTAAGAGAGAAGTAGAGGGGACACTGCGCTGTCTGTTGGGAGGCGAATAGTAACTCTGTAAAATCTCACCCAGATTTGTTCCACTGGAGTTTCCACTCCCCCGTCTGTATTTTCTGTCTGGACAGTAAATCTGCTCCCAAATTCAGGCATCCAGGGATATAAACTGCTCTGACTGACAGGAGCTTGCCCTGGGCCCAAAGGAGAATCTGCCGTGCCAGTCCGTTGAGCTAACGTGAACGTAGACCTCCTTGATGGTTTATGTAAGAGACTACTGCTGTGTTGTCCATCTGCACCAGGACATGGCAGCCTCTAAAATACTGGAGGACAACCACTTAAGAGTGCACCCCAGCCCGTCAGGGAGGCGTCTGTCGTTAGAAATTTGCGACGGCAAGACGCACCTAGAGTGGGGCCCAAAGTGAGTAACCGGGGTCTGAACCACATAGAAAGGGTACAAAGCATGCGGCGCGTAACCCTTATCTGCCTTAGGGGACTGGCCCTTGGATGAAATCCCCTGGCTTTGAGCCACAAGTGAAACAGTCTCATGTGCAGAAGGCCCAAAGGGATCGCCGAGGACGCAGATACCATGAGACCTAGTATTCGTTGATACTGACGAACAGTATAACCTTGGCCTAGCCTGACTTTGCTCAGGGTGTTCTGAATGGACACGATTCGAGTGGGAGACAATTGTGCCCACATTATGATCGAATTCTATACAACGCCCAGATAGGTAATTTCCTGTGTGGGAGAGAGATTGCCATTGAAACGCGGAGGACGGCGATCCTCCTTAGAACACACATAGAAACACCTGGCAGTAGCTTCCATACTGCCAGGTTCTCTGAGATAACACTTCCTGTTGAGGGGATGTCGAGTATTCCGCGTCCTGGACTAAGGCAGGAAGCATCGGAACACCCAACATTTTGCTGGAAACCTCTAACTCCCGAAACACCAGAGGTAGTGGGAATGGAGAGGGGTATCAGGAAGGCACAGGTGAATGCTACACGCACCCCGACCCGAGGGGGGGCTACCCCCACAAGGCTGGGCGCAAGACCGTCAGGGTTTTTTTTTCTTAGAAATGACTGCCCTGAGGTCTTGCTTTGGGGGCTGCTGAGGGCGACGAGCCGGCCCCCAGTCTCTACGAGGAGGAGCATGACTCGCCAAGCTTTGTTTTTGAGCCTCCCTTCTAGAAGGGCAGGGGCGAGGTCGACGGCCCCTCTCCCTAAGTGCGGTGAGGAAGGAATTGCACGAAGGCTTCCTCGTGACTCTTTGCCTCCTGGAACCTGGTGATAACTACATTCATAGCATCACCAAATAAGCCAGAAGGCGAAACCGGGACATCGAGAAGGAAAATTTTGTCCTTGTCTCCGATGCCCGACAGGTTGAGCCATAAGTGTCTCTCTGTGCTGACTAAAGCAGATATAGACTGGCCAAAGGCAGGGGAGCACCAGCCTGACCTGCTGCCTGATAAGCCTTCCCCACAGGTGTGGAGGTGGTCCTGCAAGGCTTTGTGGGGAGAGTGGGTCTCTTTAGTGATGATGCTGAGCCAGGTGAGAGATAACCCACAAGTGTCTCTTCTACCGGCGGCACCGCTGAATACCCCCATGCCTCAGCACCTACGATAGTCGAATATATCAACGTCGAGGGCACGAAGACACAGGAAGTATAAGGTTTCCTCCATGAACGAGAGAGCTCGTCATGGAGGTCATCAAAGAAAGGAAGGGACTGATATAGCGTTCCCTTCCTTTTTTTTTTTTTTTTGGCCACCAGACAGAAATATGTCTTCTAGTTTGGAGCATTTGGAGGTCTCTTGTTTGTGTGGCCAGTCTAACTGTTGTCTGGCCACAGCCCAAGTAACTACCTCGAGTAATTCCTCAGCTGCTTTATTATTGTGCGTGGAATGTTCAGAGGTTCAGCGTCCCCCTCGTGAACCGAAGAGGAGCTGAAGCTTGCTTCAGGCTTACGAGAAGGATCAGCTGGATCTGGGGAGAGAGCGAGCGATAGGGACAGAACCATCTCTCGCTCCTCAGCCAGATCTATGCGAGAGCCCCACGATGAAAGAGCTGGCTCTTGGAAGTAAGCGAGACGAGTGTGAAGCATTTTGACTGTAAACAGATCGCAATGCTCGCACCCACCCTGCCCCAACGCAAGAGCAGCATGCTCTTCCCCCAAACACACAAAACAAAACTGGTGTGCGTCTGTTTCAGCCATAGAGCGTAATCATGGGAATACACACTGCTTGCTTTGTTTATCAGTCATTCTTTTTCGGCTTTTTTTTTTTAAAGAAAAGAGAATGAGAAAGGTTTCTGCGCAGTGCCTAACAATTCTAACTCCTAACAGAGGAAAGTAGAAAGTTCTGACAGTCAAGAAGCACAACACACACAGAATGATCTGAAGACAAAAGATCTGATGATGCACCTGTGTTGCATCTATTTATAACCCTGCTACAGGTGCATTCAATGATGTCATCAACAGACGCTATAAATTCTTGTCAATTTCATTGACGTGTTGCACACATATTCACAGCTGGTCACACCTAAAGTTGTTCCCAAAGCACTAAATCAGCACAGCATCAAAGTGTAGCGTTCCTGTGGGAACTAATTTGTAACACTGAACAATGTTATATACACTCACCTCCACTTTATTAAGTGCACCTGTACATCTACTTATTCATGTGATTATCTAATCAGCCAAGCATGTGGCAGCAGCGTAATGTTTAAAATCATGCAGATATAGGAGGAGCTTCAGTAAATGTTCACATCAACCATCAGAATGGGTAAAAAAATGGGATCTCAGTGATTTAGACCCTGGCATGATTGTTGGTGCCAGATGGACTGGTTTGAGTATTTCTGTAACTGCTTATCTCCTGGGATTTTCAAGCACAACAGTCTCAAGAGTGTAAAGAACAAAAACATCCAGCGAGCAGCAGTTCTGTGGACAAAAACACCTTGTTGATGAGAGAGATCAACAGAGAATGGACAGACTGGTTTAAGTTTACAGGAAGGCTATGGTAATGCTGTTCAATTGTAGTGAGCAGAATAGCATCTTAGAATGCACAACATGTCGAACCTTGAGGCGAATGGGCTACAACAGCAGAAGACCACGTTGGGTTCCCTTTCTGTCAGCCAAGAACAGAAAAGTGAGGCTGCAGTGGGCCTACAATTTGTGTATCTCAACAGAAATCCAGATTTGTCCAACCAGATGATGTGTTTCCAATCATCTACTGTTCAGTTTTGGTGAGTCTATGAGTCTACTGCAGCCTCATTTCCCTGTTCTAAGCTGAGAGTAGAGGTACCTGGAGGGGTCATTGATCTGCCTCAATGTTTAATGTGTTTTGTGTTCAGTAATGCTTTTCTGCTTAGCACTGTCATAGATTGTGTTTATTTGGTTGCGGTCACCTTTCTGTCAGTATGGACCAGTATGGCCATTTTCCTCTGACCTCTGTCATTAACAAGCCATTTTCGCCCACAGAATTGCCACTCGTTGGATTTATTTTGTTTTTCCGCACCATTCTTTTTACACTCTAGAGACTGTTTTGTGTGAAAATCCCAGGAGATCAGCAGTTACAGAAATACTCAAACCAGCCTGTGGTTGAAGTGAATATTAACTGAAGCTCCTGACCCATATCTGCATGATTTTAAACATTACCCTGCTGTCACATGATTGGCTGATTATATAATCGCAAGAATAAGTAGATGTACAGGAGTACATTTTTTGTGATTTTAATAAAGTGGTATGTGGTGAGTCCACATCGATTATTATTCACTTACCACTTTTAACCCCAGATTTCTAAATGGATTAGTCCATCTCTGCAGAAACATTTGTCCATTATTCCTGTCTGATTCCTTTCTAGCTAATTAAGACATACATTTTGGAACAGTGTGAGTAAATAGAGCCTCTTAAACATAGCAATAAATCAGTTTATAGTATTAACAAAAAGGTATAAAATCATTCAAATTAAAATATAAAATCATACTACAGTGGCATCAGAAAGTGACATTCAGACACTATTGGAGATTTAAAGAGGGCCTATTATGCTTTTTGGGATTTTACCTTTCATTTAGTGTGCAATATACCTGTTTGTGCATGTAAAAAGTTACAAAGCACAAATTCCATGCCAAAGGTAGGTGCATTCTCCCACAGAAAACACTGCTCCAGAATGGCCTGAAACGCCTGATTTGCAGTCTAGCCATTACTTCTGTGACATAGCTGTCACTATGTAACACATTTGCATATGCCCACCTCAGGAATACGCTGCTTAGGAAGCCACGGAAGCTGAATCTCGGTTATGGTAAGGGGTGTGACATTTCTGACACATCCTCTAAGTGGTTGACCAATCACAAAAGACTGGGCCAGCTGACGGAAAGGGGGGTTTTAAAGAGACAGGAGCTAGTGATAGGAAGTCTTTTCTGCGAACCGGTTCTTTCAGATTATTTGTTTCAATGAACTGGTTCAAAAAAACAATTCACCAGTTAATTTACTTCATCACGTAATGGCGTCACTATATATAATGCTTATACACCAGCATTGTGGAATACACGCACAAACACATTTGATAAATCCATATGTAAGGGCATTTTGCTGATTATAAAATTTTATTTAATTAAGTTATAATAATAAGGGTGTTTATTGTCATCAGTGTTTCATTCAGTGATTTTACAATATATACTTTTTTAGTTCCATAAATCCATCCATAAATTTTGCACCTAAAGCACCCAATGCTGACACTGATATACAAGCGTGGAGGTTCTACACATGTTTAAAGCATAAAAAGTGATTAAACTAGTCTTAAATCAACCCATTTTTACAGAAACCATATCCCAGCTCATCAGAACTTCATATAATCTGCATGCACAATACTCAATAGCAGTGGCGGGCCGTGTATTTTAAGTCTAGGCCTTCAGTGTGATTCATGCCATTAAGAAAACAGTTTCACAATGAATAAGACACCCTATGCCTTTGGGCATCATACATTATGTCGCAGCTAACTAATAATACCAATTGACATTTTAAAAACACGTCCATGAATGAAAGCCAAAACTTGAAATGACACATAATGTTCAAGCCTAATTTTAACTTCAGCATGTTTTGTGAAATGAACGAACAGACATTAAAAAAATCTGAATTTTTCATATGAATCAACCAAGGAGGTCTATAATACCTGGAAAAATCTATCTATAATATTTGTGATTTAAATGTTGCTTGCAATAAATTTTGTTTCGACAGGGAATACGGTTAAGCTGCGTTCCATTCAAGTTGGTTGAGGGATATTTCTACTTGATATCTCCAAACATAAATGAATTCCATTCCCTGATATCTGGAAGATGACATTCAAGGAAACAAAACTGCAACACTCCCGTTAGCTTAGCAGGGGTTTGACTCTTATTAGAGATGTCTCCTAGCAACCCAACATGCAGCGCTAACAATTGTGTTACAGGTGTATGATTATCAAAAGAGATTATTATTTACCATGTTTTATACCCCCGTTTCGCAGGCATTTATTAAACAAGCTTTAATATCATGTAATGTGAAAACAAAGTCATTTATTGATGTTACCTAATAAAGTGAATGTTTGTTACTTACTTTGTATATCTCCCTGAGTGTCAACATGTTTGTGTGACATCATGCCCCTGCAAGTTGTAATTCTGGCTTCAAGATGCATTCCATTGCACTTTTCCTAGTAGGAAGTTGTAAAATCTGACTTTCTGAGTTGAATGGAGCACTACTTTTCAAAACTTGATTCTCAATTTGTTTGAAGTGAAAATCAGTCCTCCTTTCCTTATGCAGAACATCTCGTGTTTGTAAATCCATAAGGATCTCTTTCTCAACAGCAATACCAGCAGTAATGACAGCCGACTCACCAGCAAGATCTTGTGCTCTTCGCTTTCAAATTATGTACATCACTTAAAGCATGATTGCATCACTGAAGGCCAGCTAGAAGGCCTCGACTGAGACATAGCCTAAAGATCACACCCACCAAGAACAAATAAATCAATCTGATTGACTGATGAATCTGACATTAGAATCCTATTCACTTGCATGGTTGAGGGATTCTGTGGAAATTCTGAAGGCCTGATGGGGTGGAGCTCAAACTCAAGCGCTGCTTCGGCTAACAAGCTCGGCTTCGGGCATGCGATTTGTGAAACAGTTGTCACACTTTGCTTGTAAGTGTAATGGGTCGTGTTACTTATAATTTAAATTCTCCCTTTGGACCAATTAGCAATTCAGAAGACCACTAAGCTCGGCTATGGAGGAAGAGGGTAATTGCTGAGGGATGACAGGAGACAAAAATTAAGGTAAGTACAAATATTTTAATAAACTGTAGGCCTTTCCCATTTTTTAAATAAAATACTTGTAATAAAATAAAATAAGAAGAATAAAAAATTTAAAGTAAATTACATCAATTTAACAAAAAGAAACTCAAGCAAATCACTGATAAGTTCACACTGGAGAAACAGTTATCACATACCCGTACAGTGAAATATAACAGATTTATTCAGATCCAACAAACTCAAAATCACTGTCTGCAAGTGTAGTTTAATTTCAAATGTCACGTATGACAACAGTAAGTTCAATTTTCACAGTTTAATTCAATCACTGATAACAGTTTCTTCTTTTACTTATCTCAGTTCCATACTCTGTATACGAAGAACCACAGTCTCTATCCAGGAATTATTTTACCTTGTGCAAGGAAAAGAGGAAATCAAGATATTGTTTTGTCCTGTGTGATGACTTTCTTCTTTCTCTTCCAGTGTCTGATTTAGATCAAACAAAGATCAACTCCACTTTGGGAAAAAACCTGACCTGTTCAAAAGGCCAGAAATGATACACGTACTGCATTTATTCAACTATAACATCACATTCAGTAAGTATCTTCACAATCCAGTAAATAAACATACAAAGTAACTATTTTTACAATGTTCAACAATATTATATTGCTAATATACATGTATATCTTTCAGGCACGTGTACTTCACAGCAGAGAACCGAACTCAGTTTCATTTGTACATTAACTTTCAAAATACAACATAAATCATACATATGGACATAACAAATGAAATAAACTTCTGTTTTCCTTACAAAAGAAATGTCATGTTCTTATTTACACATTAAACTCAACATACAGTCATACATAGGCCTACATAAAATGAAAACACCACATCCAGAGTTCACTTTTCAGCAATACAGATATGTGATCAACACATCAATCGTCACAGGTACAACGTTTTAACAGAATTCACTCAATATCCTCCTCTTTCAACTAACTTGAAGAGCTTTGAAACTATTTCATAGTAGGGCTGGGTGATAAAATTATATCAATATTTATTGCGATAAAAAAACTGCGATATCGACGATAAGCTTTTGAGTAATTTTCGATATTTAGCCTGTGTTCTACATCTAGACGTGTGTTGCTAAAAACACTAGCAGTTTAACTTTCTTGTCGTATGTTTCCACTAGCGTGTGCTGAGCGAATGTGAGCGAGCGCTTTAAATTCCTCCCTGTAGTAAATGGGATGCTATAGTCAAGGTTGTCCAGTAGAGGGCAGCATGGGGTTGTATAGGGGTTACCCCTGGGGATGCACGGATCGAGAGAGAGCAGTGGGTGTGTCAGTCTGCATTCTGCTAGCCGGTGTTCACAGGCACCTTGTCTGCTCTGCATCTGTTAATAAAGATTCACGTAATTTATCTACATGTCTCCTCATGTATGATGCACCAAAGGATATTACATAAATGGCGACGAGGATAAAACGGCACTGAAGAACCAGGCTGAAAGGTGTACATGGAGTGCTGACCGCGTGCAGAAAGAGCAGATTGTGGATAAACACGATGGCAGCGCTGTTAGGAACGGTGAGCCCTTTTGACGGTGAGACACAATTATGGGAGGAATACAGTGAAATGTTGGACTTTTTCTTTCAAGCAAATGAGATTACCGACGCTGACAAAAAGAAAGCAGTGCTATTAAGTGGGGTAGGTGCAGCCACTTATAGTTTGTTGAGAAGTTTACTGTGTCCCATGACGCCGGGGGAGAAAACATATGAGGAGTTGATAAACGTGCTCAAAGCCCATTATAATCCGAAGCCAAGTGAAATCGTGCAAAGATATAAGTTTAATTCACGCACACGGAAGAATGGAGAGACTGTTGCTGACTTTGTGGCTGAGTTGAAAAAGTTAGCACAACATTGTGAGTACGGGGCAACACTTTCGCAAATGCTGCGAGACAGACTCGTGTGCGGAGTGAATGATGACAGGATGCAGCGACGGTTATTGTCAGAAGTGGACTTAAATTTTGAGAAAGCATTTAATATCTGTCAAGCAATGGAGTCGGCAAACAAAAATGTAAAAGATTTACAAGGAATGTTAACAGATGAGACGGCGCAAGCAACGAGGATGCTGAAAGGACAAACACCGGTACATAAAGTGTACTCAGCGGAAAGGAAAGGCCCGGAAAGAGACGTTGTGTGTTATAGATGCAAAGGAAATCATGCGCCCGAGGAATGCAGGTTTGTGAATGAACTCTGTCATAAATGTGGGAAGCGGGAACACATTAAACAAGCATGCAAGTCAAAGCAAGCTGGGGCTAGTTTACAGAAAGCACCATTCAAAGGCCAAACAGTGGAGAGAAAAAAAAAAGAGAAAGGTAGGAGGTCACATTTAGTCAAAGAGGAGGAAGTTAGTGAGGAAGAGGATGCAAGTGATATCAATACAATTTATAGTGTATCACAAAACCTACCTAAAGTGGCTCCTATCACACAAAAGTTAAAGGTGAATGGCATGGAGGTGGAGTTTGAAGTGGACACAGGATGTGGTGTCACAATCATCAGTAAGGAGCAATATTCTAAGCTATGGAAAAGAACAGACATGCCCGAGTGGAGATCATGCAAATTGAACTTGAAGACATATACAGGTGAGAAGATGGGGGTGCTGGGACAAGTCACAGGAAGAGTGACATGCCAGGAAGTAGAAAAAAAACTGGAAATGGTCGTAGTAGAAGGGGCAGGGCCAAATTTGTTGGGCCGTGGTTGGCTAAAAGACTTAGGGCTGCTGCCACAGCTGGTAAATAAAGTAACTATGACTCCAGCGCTAAAATTGTCAGAAGTTTTAGACAGGCACACTGAAGTGTTCAAAGAAGAGCTGGGACAGCTTAAAGGCACCACAGCGAACATTCATGTTAACCCCGAAGCACAGCCACGATTCTATAAGCCTCGACGTTTACCCTTTGCAGTAAAACCCCTGGTGGAGGCAGAGCTTCAAAGACTGGTGGAAGAGAAAATTATAGAACCAGTACAGTTTTCAGAATGGGCAGCACCCATTGTACCTGTGAAGAAGCCAGATGGCTCAATTCGAATTTGTGGGGATTATAAACTCACAGTAAACAGAGCATCCAGTGTGGAACAATATCCTATTCCTAAAGTGGACGATTTGTTTGCACAGTTAGCTGGAGGGCAGAAATTCTCAAAGCTGGACATGAGCCACGCGTATCAGCAGATCATGCTTGACAAAAGTGTCAAGAAATATGTCACTATCAATACACACAAGGGACTGTATACTTACTGTAGGCTACCATTCGGAGTAGCGTCGAGCCCAGCCATCTTCCAACGCACTATGGAAGGAATCTTGCAAAACATGCCACACGTCACAGTTTATTTGGATGACATTTTAGTCACAGGGAATAATGATGAAGAACATCTAAGAAACCTGGAAGAGGTATTGTCTCAGCTAGAAAGAAGTGGGCTGAGATTGAAACGCAGCAAGTGTGAGTTCCTTGGAGAGGAGGTGGTATTTCTTGGGCACAAAATCAGTGCCGCAGGTGTGCATCCAGTTGCAGAAAAAGTCAAAGCGATCCAGGAAGCCCCCACACCGCAGTCGGTGAGTGAACTGAAGGCTTATTTAGGCCTGTTGAACTATTATCATAAGTTCCTGCCTAGTCTATCCACCTTGTTAGCACCATTACATGCACTGTTGAGGAAGGAGACAAAATGGGCATGGGGCTCTGAACAAAAAGAAGCCTTCGCGAAGTCAAAAAATCTTCTGCAGTCCTCAACCATTCTAGTGCATTATGACATAAAGAAACCGATCATTCTGGCTTGTGACGCTTCCCCATACGGGGTTGGAGCCGTGTTGTCGCACAGGATGGAGGATGGCACTGAGCGGCCGATCGGATTTGTGTCACGAACACTGAATGCAGCTGAGAAGAATTACTCCCAATTAGAGAAGGAAGGTCTAGCTGTCATTTTTGGAGTAAAGAAATTCCACACATACTTGTATGGGAGGCAGTTCACCATTGTAACGGATCACAAACCATTGATTTCATTATTTAATGAACTACGAGAAGTGCCACAAATGGCTTCACCACGGATACAGAGATGGGCTGTGACACTGTGTGGATATGAATACACCATTGTATACAAAGCTGGCAAGGAACATCAAAATGCGGACGGACTAAGCAGACTGCCTTTAACGGAGAAAGGAATAGAGACTCAAGAGGAGGAAGAAAGAGTACTTCTGCTTGAAGAAAATGATGTGCCCCTTGTCAAAGCAGAACAAGTGAGAAAATGGACAGACAAAGATGCAGTTTTAACTCGAGTGAGAGAGTATGTGCTCAGAGGATGGCCAAAGAAATTGGACGAGTCCGTTTTTGGAGCATATACTAAGAAACGAGATGAACTCAGTGTACAGGGAGGTTGTGTTCTGTGGGGAGCACGCGTGGTGGTTCCCCCGCCGGGCCGTGCAGCGCTATTGAAGCAATTACACATCAATCACCCTGGAATAACCCGAATGAAAGGTTTGGCACGAAGTTACATGTGGTGGCCACAGATGGACGTGGAAATAGAAGGCATGGTAAAAACTTGTGCCACATGTCAAGAGAATAGGAATTCTCCCCCCTGTGCACCTTTACATCCATGGGAGATGCCAAACCTGCCATGGAGAAGAATCCACATTGATTATGCTGGTCCGTGGCTAGGGAGAATGCTCTTAATCTTAGTGGATGCCTACTCTAAATGGCTAGATGTGTACCCGTTACATAAGTCTACCTCTACTGTAACCATTCAATGCCTGAGACAAAGTTTTAGCCAACATGGGATACCTGAAATGGTGGTGTCGGACAATGGCAGCAGTTTCACAAGTGCAGAGTTCCAAGAGTTTATGACCCGAAATGGCATCAAACACATCACCACAGCACCATATCACGCAGCTTCTAATGGACTGGCTGAACGGGCGGTGCAAACGTTCAAAAGTCTGATGAAGAAGAGCACAGGAGATTCCATTGAGACAAAGCTTGCTAGAGCATTGTTCAGTTACAGGATCACACCACAGTCGACTACTGGGAAATCTCCTGCGGAACTGTTGTGTGGAAGAAAGCTAAGGTCTACCTTGGATCTCATCCATCCTGATTTTAAAAGTCAAGTGCAGGAAAAACAGATGAAGCAAAAATTTTACCATGATCGACATGCGAGGAAGAGACAGGTGACTGAAGGTGACCAAGTGTACACTAAGAACTTTGGATCAGGGCCTATCTGGGTCCCTGGGACAGTTCAGAAACAGGCGGGACCGGTGTCTTGTACGGTAGCACTCGGAAATGGCCAGATAGTGCGCAGGCACATAGATCAAGTGAGGAACAGGCATGTTGGGCTTTCAGAGGAAACTCTGGTGTTGGAGGAAACATCTAGGAAAGAAGGGGAAGAGTTAACATCAATCGTGGGGGTCACATTCTCCAAAGACACTAAGTTGGAGCAGACAGAGGAAACGACCAAGGAGGTCTTAAGGTCAGAAAATCCTGTGGTGAAAGACAATGTTGAGTTAAGGAGGTCGACGAGACCGAAGAAGACTCCGAGATATTTACAGGATTTTGAGTAGTTAGAAGTGAGTTCCCCAGCCACAGGGCAAGAATGCGTCCTGGAACTCACTGGGACAGAGGTAGTCCACCCAAAGTCCCTAATTAGTCCCTAATTGTAAATGCACATGTTATGGTTTTGTGTGGTTTTCTTACATATTACAACTTGGTAAAATTTTCAAAAGTTATAAGCGTGATATATTGTAAAGAGTAATGTAAATAACTATTGGAAGCTAGTGTTATCTGGGAAAAGGGGATGTAGTAAATGGGATGCTATAGTCAAGGTTGTCCAGTAGAGGGCAGCATGGGGTTGTATAGGGGTTACCCCTGGGGATGCACGAATCGAGAGAGAGCAGTGGGTGTGTCAGTCTGCATTCTGCTAGCCGGTGTTCACAGGCACCTTGTCTGCTCTGCATCTGTTAATAAAGATTCACGTAATTTATCTACACGTCTCCTCATGTATGATGCACCAAAGGATATTACACTCCCTATGGAAGCCGAGCGTCAAACTCGTGAGTTGGATTGTAAAATTGACAGCAGCGTGGGGCAAGCGCTTCCCTAGCGTTGGGAATGGCTTTGTGTGGATTTCTTCCACTTCAGTGGAAACGCAGTCTCTCTAGTGAGCAGCGCAACATAACAACAGTGCCGGTTGCATCATATCTGATCTTTCTGCATTGTATTCTTGAATATTTTTTCTCTAGCACTGATTTATTATTCAGCATGTTCAAAGCCTTTAATAATAAACAAATATAGCTATTTCAGTTCTAATTTTGTGAAATTATTCAGATTTCATCTCTGACGAGGATGAACGACAAAACAATTACTAGTTTGTAGCCTAGTCTTTCTCACTTTAATGAAAATAGAAAAATGGTCCATTCAGACTTTTACATTTTCAAAAGTTTCTCTCTGGAGAACCCCTGAACCCCCATACAGTATCATTCCTCAGTCACAAGGGCTTCTATGCCCCCATACTTGGATATCTGTATGTAAAGAAATATGAAAATAATTTTAATGTTAAAAAAAAACATATATATGTTCTGTCATTATGATTCAAAATAAACAGAGCATCTTATAACATTCATATCTGCACTCAATTGATAAACTCTATAAAATATTGTAATATTTTCATAGAAGATCCCTCAGACACCACTGCATTGGCTGTGTCCGGGCCCCCAACGCAGTTCTGTAAAGACTATTTAGACTTTTTAGGATTTTGTTTTCTCTTCTTTTTTGGAAATTAAAAAAAGGTGCAAATGTGATTCAATATCGTGTTAAATATCGATATCGAATGATATGAAAAAGAATATTGTGATAATATTTTTTGCCATATCGCCCAGCACTATTTCAAAGTTTTCTCCGTTATTTCTCTTTCCTTAAGCACTAAATGCTAGCGAATCTTTTTTCACCTTTCTTCTCAGATCTCGTGCAGTCTGCGTATCTGCTGACAGCAAGTAGGCGGGTTCTATCGCACGACCTTCTGATTGATCTAAAGAACTCGGTTAATAATTAGAAATTATTTTCATCACACATTTTGTCTTATGAGATATATTCGATAGCCTCACCGATCATTAAGTTATTTTTTTTTTTTTTGTCAACCTCATTCATTTATATTAAAATATATATTTTTTAACCCTCAATTAGTCTGGGTTACATAAGCATCAAGGAATGGATTCTGATTGGACAATCTTTTAATTTTTATCTATTTGTTTATAGATTAATTAAGAGTGGAAAGAGATTAAAAATACATAGGCAAAAAGGTGATTGAGAATGAAAGGATGAAAATAATTTATTTCTTTATTTGGCATGTTAGAGAAATCGCCACAGCTCAATAGAAAAATTTGTTTACATCTTTCGACTATTCCACCCCCTCATTCAAGTCCTCAGTTCATGCATGCTCATCAGTTCTCAGTATTATGTTCAAAAGAGGCGATTCTCAGTTCAGTGTACTGGTGACTTGCAAAATGCTGTGATCGACTCGGTGTACTGCTGACGCGAGAGCTGCTGTCCTCGGATCAGTGTACTGTTGATTTGAGAACTGCTGCAAACCACTCAATGTACTGCTGACTTGAGAGCTGTAGACTGGATCAGCTTCATACATTGATAAAATGGTAATACATTCAATTTATAAACATATTTCCATTATGTTTTATTTGTTACACCCTCTGTTGTTCAGCAAAATACTCCTGAAACATACATTTCGCCCTTTAATCACACACATGCTCAATCTCAGCAGCTCATCGACTCTCAGTATGTCAGACACCTCGGAAAGAGACGATTCTCAGTTCAGTGAACTGTTATGAGCTACTCATTGTACTGTTGACTCGAGAACTGTTACGACCCGAGCATTCAGTTCAATTGCAAAGAAGAGTTGGCAAAAGCAGATATCACCAGTTCTAGGATCATATTATCTGAGAGACAGGTTAAGATTAGTTAAGAGTAACTTGTGGATCAGTGTTGATTTGTTGAACTAGTTCAACTCATTCACTAAAAAGAACCGGTTCAAAAGAACAATTCGTTCACGAACTGGTCATCAATAACAGGAGCTACAACAGAGCGTTTCAGACAGAGGGTGAAAAGAGGTGCTGCATCAATGTACAGTATGAGAAAAATAATGTGTTTATTGTACATTGAAGAATGTAAACCTATTCTAGTAGTTTGTTTTAGTTGTTTCAAAAGGGATAGCTCACCAATAAAATGAAAATTCTGTCATAATTTATTCACCCTTATGTTGTTCCAAATCTGCATGACTTTCTTTATTCCGTGGAACATGAGAGATTTAAGGTAGAATGCTAGAGACTGACAGTCTCAGTCACCATTCACTTTATGGACAAAAGATCAGCATCAGCATTCTTAAAAAAAAATTGTCTTGTGTTCCATGAAAGAAAGAAAGTCTTCCGGGTTTGGAATGACATGAGGGTGAGTAATTGATGACAGAATTAATTCATTTTGGTATGCACTATCCCTTTAATTTCAGGTTTTCAATGGGTGTAGACGATCTAATATTCTGGTGGAAAGTGAGCAGTCACAAGACGTCCGGTCAGAGACGTATATCTCTTTAATGGGTGGTAATTTGCAGTCACATTTAACAGTAGTGGTTCTAAATGAAATAGAAATAACAATATTTAAATTATAACATATTCAAGATAACATTGTTCATATGGTTATATGCACAGAAGAACATAAGTAAGCACTGTAGTACTAAGTTATCCATACATTGTGACATCTAGAGTCATCAAATTTGGCTAATAATACCCACTAAATACTACTATTAGTGATATTATGCATGCAATGACCCAATATTTCACAGGTATACAAATAGAAATCACGTAACATAAGGACCGAGTCAAATAACACAGATAAATGGCGTCACATTCTCTGACACGTGACCTCAATCGAAGCGATCGTACAGAGATGATAATCATCATATATCCTTATTCTATCATAAATAATCCTATATACATACTCATCTTTACTTAGGAATTGAGATTATATGCTCACAGATAAATATTGAACTCTCTTTTACATGTATTTACCTCAGATAATCTCAGCGATGCAATAAACAAATGCATGCGTCGTAACATCAAAAGATATCAAATTACAGGTTTAACTTCAAAATAGTAATACTTTAAGTACAACTCATAAGAGGTAATCAATAACTGAACAAAGATTACTCACTGGTATATGAATGCACTCTGTCAAACCGATCGAAACAAGCAGCATAACTCCATCAAACTTGCTCGGTGTATGCGCTATAGACCACGCCCAATAACTAAACTGTTCCGTTAATGCACGTCTTCTATCTCTTAACGTAATATTTCTTTCGCCACAAGGGGGCATTATTGTCTCTTTTATGCAGCTAATACAAATTGGAGAGCCTTTTCAACAGCCGCCCCCACATTTGCTCTGTAAATGTGTACCTTGGAAAAGGCAATCTCAGTTTAGGCACAATACTAAGGGGTAATCAATCTGGCAGATTAGGGAGGCTGATAAGACGGGAAATTGAGCGAAGGTACATTTTGTTCTTTACTTCAACCTCGGCCACCCTGACTCTACCATCTTCTCCAGGGAAAACTTTAGTAACCTGTCCAACTGGCCACAGAGCCCAAGGGAGCTGCTGGTCAACAATCATGACAATAGTTCCAGGTGTTAAATTTCCTGACTCTCTGTGCCATTTTTGGCGTGACTGAAGTCCTGGTAGGTAATTGCGGATGAAATGTTTCCAGAAATGGTCTGCCATTATCTGACTATGCCTCCACCGTCTTCTACTCAACATCTCTGATTGTGGATACACCACTTGAGGTAGGGATGAGTCCAGCCGCCCCATAAGCAGCATATTAGGAGTGATTGGGTCTAAGTCCGCTACATCAGACGAGGTATAACCTAGGGGTTTAGAGTTGATAATGCCCTCAATCTCAACAAGTACAGTTCATAGGACTTCCTCGGTTACAATCTGATCCCCTATAGTAGCACAGAGAGCAGCTTTAAGGGATCGAATTTCCCTTTCCCAACAGCCTCCAAAGTGTGGAGCACCAGGGGGATTGAACTTGAATCGAATCTGTTGGCTGGCTAACTGCTCTTTTAATGTTGGGTGAAGTGCAGAAAAAGCTTCTTGTAACTCTAGATCACCACCCCGAAAATTCGTCCCATGATCTGAGATATCCCTACGGGAGATGAATCGTCTGAAGGCCATTAAGAATGAGTCAGTGTCTATGTTGCTGAGGATGTCTAAATACACAGCTCGTGTTGTCAGACACTTAAATATAAGCCCCCATCGTTTCTCATTTCTGCGTCCAATTTTAACGAGGTAGGGTCCAAAACAATCTACCCCCGTTGAGTAGTAGGCAGGTTGCAATAAGCGCAGTCTTGATGGGGGAAGGTCAGCCATCTTCTGAGTGCTTGGCTTACCTCTCCATGTTTTACAGCCTAAACAAGATCTTTGATGTTGCCAGATAACTTCCCTGCCCTTCAAGATCCCTTCAAGATGCACTTCTGCAAATACAAGTTCTGCTCCTGGATGGTGCAGTTTTCCATCGAAATCTTGAATGATCAACTTGCTCAGGGGATGTCTAGAGTCAAGAACTATGGGGTGAATTGCAAATTCCTCTAGTTGTTCTGTCCTTCTGAGGCGACCACCAACCCTAAGGAGCTGCATATCACTATCATATTCCGGAGCGAGGCACAGGAGACGGCTACTCATAGGTAAAGGTTTACCTGACTTAAGATGGCTGACTTCAACAGGGAAACTTTGGCACTGTGCCTGGCGGAGGAGAGCTAGTTCTGCTTCTTGGTATTCATCTGCAGTCAGAACATCATTATCCGCAGCCGCCCCATGCAATACCCGGGCAGTAGCTTTGAGCAATTTGTCATAGGACTGGAACTGACCACAATCAGGCAACGCTGGATTTATGGCTGGAACAGTAAGCCCGCAAAAAGAAGCTCGTTTCACCTCCTCATCCTCCTTCTGCAGATGAAGAAGTGGACTCTGAGGCCACTGATCTGGGTGCAGAAGGAGAAATGGTGGACCCTGGTTCCACCGGCTTGGATTGGACAACTCAGCCAAAGTTTTGCCACGTGTGATGTCGTCGGCTGGATTTGTTTTGGTATCTACATAATGCCAAGCCCCTGGGTCGGTCAATTCCTGTATCTCTGCTACTCTCGTTCCAACAAAAACCTTAAATCTACATGAGTCAGCTTGGATCCAGGTTAGCACAGTAGTTGAATCAGACCAGAGCGTGACATGCTGGATTGGAATGCTAAGCTCTGGCCTCAGAAGCTTAGCCAGCTGAGCTCCAGTTAAGGCAGCACACAGCTCCAAACGAGGGATTGACTGCCGCTTTTTGGGGGGAAACTCTTGAACGGGCAGTCAGGAAGGCTACTTCTATGTCTCCCTGGGGACTCTGGGTCCGTAGATAGGCTACGGAGCCGTAGGCTTGCTCTGAGGCATCGCAAATGATATGTATCTCTCTTAGACATTGAGTGTTGTCTAACTCTGCAGTAACATAACACCTGGGGAGAGAGATGAGTTGGAGGTCTGGCAACTCCAATTCCCATGCCTGCCAGGCGTGGAGTAACTCACTTGGTAGTTGGGGATCATCCCATTCCCTCTTCTTGTCCCATAGGTGCTGTACTAATATTTTAGCTCTTGTAGTGTAAGGAACAATGTAACCCAATGGGTCATATTGGCTAGCCAAGACCTAGGTCTGGGCAAAAAAATCGATTTAATCGATTTATCGATTTTGTAGTTTAAAACGATTTTTATTTTGCAAACTCGAGTTTTTTGCCACAATAGTTTTTTCGGACTTTTCCGCATTTCGTCCTTGTGCGTTACCTTAGCGCGATATGAGCCAGCCCCCGCCCCGCGTAACACAGTCAAAACAACATGGCAGCGTGTAGCAGAGAACTAACGTTACTTCCAAAGAAAGGCACAGGTAATTCCGTAATTTGGAACTGGTTTGGTTTTGATGCAGCAGACTAAACACAGACGAAGCCTTGCTGCAAAATATGTTTCAAGGCTGTTGCTACTGGAAGCAGCAGTACAACAAATCTTTTCCAGCACCTGAGGAATAAACATCGCGAAGAATGGGAGAAGTGCAGCCGGCTCCGTAGCGAAAACGGCTCCTCTAGCACACCTGCTAAAAAGCAAACTACACTTCCTGAGAGCTTTACAAACTGTGTGCCTTATGATAAGAACGGAGCGCGATGGAAAGCGATTACAGAGGCGATCACGTTTTATATTGCCACAGACATGCTGCCAATTTATTCTGTCGAAAAGCGAGGCTTTAATCACATGCTGAAAGTATTAGATGCGAGGTACGTTGTCCCCAGTCGCAAGTATTTCGCCGATGTAGCGCTGCCTCACCTGTACAATACAACTCGGGAAAAGATCCGCAGTGAGCTGGAGGAGATGCAGTTTTACTCAGCCACAACGGACCTGTGGTCCAGCCGGACGATGCAGCCATATCTGAGTCTGACGGTTCACTACATCAACATTAGTTGGACTCTGCGCAGCATCTGCCTTCAGACAGCGTATTTCCCCGACAACCACACTGGTGAGATAATTGCCCATGGCTTAAAAGACGCTCTCAGCTCCTGGGGACTTTCGGAGGAACGACTCGTCTGCATGACAACTGATAGTGGCACCAACATCATAAAAGCCCTTAAGGACAACAACTGGCCCAGCTTGCAGTGTTTTTGCCACAGACTCCACAACGCTATAGGTAAGAGTAACTCTTAAAGAGTTGGTGTAAGAATAAATAGGTGCACGTACTTGCACATTGTAAAGTACTGTTTGCTCATAATTTAATAGCCAGAACATGGTATATATTTCAACTGGTTTACACAGAGACATAAATTCATATTTACAGTTTATTTTAGTTTATTTACATAAATAAACCTGACTTTTCCTTCATCTGCATTCATTATACATTATGTATTAAACTGTGTTACAGCTATTAAAATTGTGATAAAAGTACAAAACAATTTTGAAAACTCACGTAATCAAATATATAGTTTGGAGTGACAAAAAATATACTAAATATCTTTTCACATTTATTACAGAGAATGGTGTGAAGGATCCAAGGATCGATCGGGCCACAGGGGTCTGCAAAAAAGCTGTATCAGCCTTCTCCTACAGCTGGAAAAAAAGGCGAGACATGACAGAGGTGCAGGTTGAGCTTGGACTTCCCCAGCATCTTTTGATCTCAGAATCCCCAACACGTTGGGGGTCTCGTCAAAAGATGATTGAGCGCTTTCTTGAGCAAGAGAAGGCAATAACTCGTGTCCTGGGTGCGGACAAGAAAACGCGTCATCTTGTTCCCACGTGGCAAGATTTGGAAGTATTAGAAGCCACCAACAAAGCAGTGAAACCTCTCCAGGACTTCACTGATGCACTGTCAGGGGAATCATATGTCAGTGTGTCATGCATCAAACCAGTGCTGCATTTGTTTAAAACAAGTCTCCTCCTGCCAGAGGAGGAAGATTTGGAGCTAACAAAAACAATCAAAGCTAACATCATGCGTTACCTCGAAAGTAAATACTGTGATTTGGAGAAAGAGGAACTTTTGGACATGGCCACACTTTTAGACCCGAGGTTCCGTACAACCTACATTGATGCTAGCAAACTGGAAGTTGTCAAAAAAAGAGCGGTGTCTGAGATCTCTGCTCTCTGCAACTCTACCACAGAGGAAGCTGGTCCCTCAGCTGTTCAAGAGAACACCCCACCAAAAAAGAAAATGACTCTGGGTGCCTTCTTTAAAAACAGTGCACCATCCACCACGCCACACCCACAATCTGAGAAAACAAAAATTGAGACTGAGCTTGCAACATATTTCCTTATTCCAGACATAGAGCCAGACACAGATCCTCTTGAATGGTGGAAGCTGCATCAGCCCAACTTTCCAAGGCTAAGCTTACTGGCTAAAAAATATCTTTCTATTCCAGCCACTAGTGCCCCCTAAGAGAGGGTATTTAGTGTGGGTGGGGGAATAGTTACCTGCAACCGGGCCTGCCTTAAGCCAGAGGTTGTGGACAGGCTCATCTTTCTTGCAAAAAATGTTTAGAATGAGCATGCACAATGTTTCAGAGATCTAACAAGCACGTGTTTTGTTGTTATAGATAAAAGTTTACATTTGTTCACTCTTTGAGCAGGCTATATGTCTGCCACAGGCATGTTTCATTTTTTATATTCACACTATACTGAGAAGAATTTATTTTTTTAATTGTAATGTTATATATTACAAAATTTGTAATTATCTGATTTCTTGAACAGAAAATTTAAGCTACTGTGAAGTTGTTGCACTTTTGCTTAAACCTGGGTTAAAGCTTGAAATTGTTGAATGACAGAGCCTCATTTACTTTTTGTTTTGGGATTCTACGCATTTTAACTCTTGAGGACAATCATAGCAATAAAGTTGCACTTTTGACACTATATCTGATGTCTGCAGTCATTTTTTAAGTGCATTGAAAAAAGAAATCGAAAATCGAATCGAAACTCGAATTTTTCTTTAAAAATCGAAGATTTTTTTTTTTGGCAAAATCGCCCAGCCCTACCAAGACCTTATAAATGTTGCGCATTGTGGGGACTGAGTAGTCAATGGGACAGTACTTGTATGACAGTGTGTCCGGCCATTGTAGACCAAGTGTGGATTCTTGAGCATCTGGTTGACCTTGTGTCAGCCACAATTCAATACTGGTGGACCTAGCATGAGATGGGACATGACTCATGACATTAGGGAAGTTACTAGCCCATTGTCTTAAATCAAACCCACCTGTAGCTAAGAGATTTCGCAACTTTGTCACCAGTGGCTCTGCTTCTTTCTCGGAACTGAAACTTTGAAGGAAGTTGTCACATAGAAGGATTTCTCAATGCTTTCACGGACATCTTCTCCTGGTTGACTATGATCCATGATGTGTTTCTGTAATGCAAATGTTGCACAACATGGACTGCATGTCGTCCCAAAGGGAAGGACTTGCCACTCATAGACTTGGGGAAGGTATTCTCTCTTGAGATCTCTCCACAGGAAGCGTAACAGAGGGCGATCCTCTGGCAGTAGACGCACCTGATGAAACATTCCCCTGATGTCACTGCTTAAAGCCACGGTGTGCTCACGGAACCTCAGCAGAACAGACATCAGGGTAGGGCCTAAGGTAGGACCAGGAATTAGGAGTTGGTTCAGGTTCTTCCCTCTGTGCTGAAAGGAACAGTTGAAAACGACTCTGTTCTTTCCATTGTGCTGAGTCATATGGTGGGGGATATCCCATGATTCAGCTGTCTGTTTCACATGTTCTGGAGATATCACTGAAGCATATCCTTCCTCCTCCAACCTTTTCATCTCTGCCCTGTAAGATGCTGCTTGAGTTGGATCTTTGACTAACCTCTTTTCTATTCCTCTGAGACAAGGCAGGGTACTATCCTTTGGGGCTTGCAGTATGGGGATGTTCTTCACTCGAAGCAACGGAGTGGCATATCGAGCAACTCCATCTACCATAACTCTAGTCATCTTTGACTCAAGTAAAGCAATGGCCTCTTGATCTTGCTTGGATCGAGTAATTAGTTTCTCACTGCGATACGGAAGCACATCTAATTGCCATAATCTCTCCACTTGATTATACATGTCGGTAGGGGAAAAGGAAGTAGAAGTGAAAAGACACTGCTGTTCTGAGAGACAATGCTTAATTTCTTGAGTGGGACCCTGCAGTGTCCAACCCAGGCGGGTCCTGATGGCAGCAGGTCCATTTGGAGGGCCTAGACGAACTGGTTCAACTGGTGTAATGAGGTGTGGATAGTCAGAACCTATGAGGAGGAGTGGCTGCACAGAATCAATCTGTTGCAGCGGTAATCCCTGTAGATGCCGATACTTGCTCTGTAACTCACTGACTGGATGTGTATGTTCGGCCAGCTCGAGTGGTTCAGCGTTAAAGGCCTTGTGAATCTTGAAGGAAATCTCAGGTTGGAAGGCAGGTGACACAGTAAAAGCAACAGCAGCCCCTTGTAGATTGTGGCGGTCTTGACGTACTGTACGTAAAACTAGTTCTTCAGGCTGACCCATCAACTTAAGCTGTTGAACTGCAGAGTGAAGGAGTACTGTACATTCGGACCCATCATCTAGTATGGCGTAAGTTTCCAAGCAATGATCGCCATTTCTAAGGAGCACCTTACAAAGCTTTAACAAAACTTGCCGGCTGCCAGTGGGTCGATCTAGGTACAAGGTCTCTGTGGTGGTGTTCACTAGGCAGCTCTCAGAGGGTCCAGGATCAGGAGAGTCATTCATCTTCGTGGTGGGTCGAATATTAACCTCATGGAGGACAAACAAGTGTCTGCTGTTACAGATCTTGCAAAGAGTTCTGAGATTACATTTTGCCGCTTGGTGCCCTCGCCCACAACGCCAACAGCGATTGTTTGTTTGAATCCATTTCACTTTCTTATCTCTGTTCAACTGACTGAAACTAGAACAGCCATTCAAGTAGTGATCATGTCCATCACAATATGGACAGAAGATATTTCTCTCTCTGGACTTAAGACTCAGTATCCTTCACTGGCATGGCTCTTGAGACAGTGCATTTCTCTGTACCAAGGAATATACTTGTTGGGTTGGTTGGACGTTTCAATTCCTTAATTCGTCCCTTTCTGCTCATGGCTACTGGCTTACTCATGGAAAGAGAGAACCTGGAATTATCTTCTTGGACCTGCAGCTCGAACTCTAGCCAGGCTGAGAAATCCAGTAATGTAGGGATAGATACTCAGTGGGGATAGATAAACCTTCTGAAGCTTGTCTGCAGATCATGTGGAAGCTTACACAATAACCTTGTCACGTGGGATCCGCACTCCAATTCAACATAACCCTTCTTGCCCAGCTGCTGAAGCATACTGACTAATGAACGAACTCTTAATGCAAACATCCTGAAAGCTTTCACATCTCCACTGCCGATGTTCGGAGCATCCATAAGTTCTGCTATTCTCTGAAGGGCCAGCTGGTGGGGTTGTCCATACTGCTGATTAAGTGCTTCCATAGTATCTGAGAAGGAATACAAGGAGTTGCTGTAGGAATCTGATATAAGCAGAGTTTCTTCCAATTTCAGGTGGTCGACAAGTATCTGAAATTTGAATCTCTCTGTGGCATCAGCTGGTAGAATATTCTCCAACGCGATTCATAACAGAGAAAACTCTCTTGGGTCTGGCTTTACAAAATTTGGAATTGTGGGAGCTGGTCCACGTTAAGTGCTCTCTTGGCTGGCAGGGATACGTTGCTCTGTGAGACGATTGACACCTCTGCTATCATCTGCTCTGCTGTAGTGTGAGGGTCTCTGAGGGGAAGACTGTCGAGGTGAGATAGGGCTGGAATAGGTCTGCTGTGAAGTCATCTCAAGCCTTTTAAGCCTCTGATCTAAGTCGGAAAGGAAGTCATGTCTGACCTGATCATCTGCACCATCACTCACTTTTTTAGGCAGCTTTGATCTAGGTAAGGGTACAGGCTTATCTTCTTTCGCTCCTTGTGGGGGATGAAGACGAGGCTGTGGGATTGGTGGGGACATACCTGTTAAATGATGACTGGGCTGGTTACTTGCAACTAGCTGTTTCATCTGTGATTCTAGAGCCTCATTCCTTTTTTCTAACCGTCTCATCTGTGCATTTGCAAAATGCCGCAGTTCCTCATTCTCTTTTTTAAGCTGCTGAAACTCTGCTAAGACTACTGATGACAACTCAGGATGTGGATAGGAGATTTTATGCTGCTGTTCATCTTCCCTGATAGAGCTCCATTCTATTGGCTGCCATGGCTGAGGACTTGGTCTGTGTTCATGGTAGGTGGCAGCTATGTTGAGTGAGGCTGCTCCTGGTGGCTCAGAATCTTCACTCAGTTCAAGAGAAGAAGTGTCTGCTCTATCCCGTGACTGTAGCCTTGGGTGATATCTGGTGACCTCATAGTCTGATAGATAACTAGGTAGATGCACTGATCGCCGGGGTCTGACAGCGGGCTCAGGAGATCCTGGTCTGGTGTCAGGATCACTCTGATACATCTTACTTGTGACAGCTCCTTATCCGGCTGGAAGGACCACTTGTACTGAAGACTATCTAATATTCTGGTGGAAAGTGAGCAGTCACAAGACGTCCGGTCAGAGACGTATATCTCTTTAATGGGTGGTAATTTGCAGTCACATTTAACAGTAGTGGTTCTAAATGAAATAGAAATAACAATATTTAAATTATAACATATTCAAGATAACATTGTTCATATGGTTATATGCACAGAAGAACATAAGTAAGCATTGTAGTACTAAGTTATCCATACATTGTGACATCTAGAGTCATCAAATTTGGCTAATAATACCCACTAAATACTACTATTAGTGATATTATGCATGCAATGACCCAATATTTCACAGGTATACAAATATAAATCACGTAACATAAGGACCCAGTCAAATAACACAGATAAATGGCATCACGTTCTCTGACACGTGATCTCAATCGAAGCGATCGTACAGAGATGATATAATCATCATATATCCTTATTCTATCATAAATAATCATATATACATACTCAGCTTTACTTAGGAATTGAGATTATATGCTCACAGATAAATATTGAACTCTCTTTTACATGTATTTACCTCAGATAATCTCAGCGATGCAATAAACAAATGCATGCGTCGTAACATCAAAAGATATCAAATTACAGGTTTAACTTCAAAATAGTAATACTTTAAGTACAACTTGTAAGAGGTAATCAATAACTGAACAAAGATTACTCACTGGTATGAACGCACTCTGTCAAACCGATCGAAACAAGCAGCATAACTCCATCAAACTTGCTCGGTGTATGCGCTATAGACCACGCCCCAATAACTAGACTGTTCCGTTAATGCACGTCTTCTATTTCTTAACGTAATATTTCTTTCGCCACAAGGGGGCATTATTGTCTCTTTTATGCAGCTAATACAAATTGGAGAGCCTTTTCAACAATGGGATTTTCTTCCCTATTCTTTTTCAGCTGAGCTAGAGTGTTGTGAAAGAGCACTCAATAAGTGAAATGTAATCACAGGTGACACAAAAACGTTTTTGCTTGAAATCTCCTGATTTCAGGCTCAGGAAGCATTTAAATCAGTAGCATCACTGAATCAATTTAAAATAAATGGAAATGTAAATTACAGTTACGGCTGGGGGGTGAGATGGTCTGCCAAAGAGTTTCAGATAATGTTAAGCCTGCTGTAGAAGAGGGTGGAGGGGGTCAGCATGCATTTAACCTCACTGGGTGGTATTTGTCTGCATGCACTGAGAGGAAACTGAGATACGAGGAAAGAAAAAGATGGACCAATTAAATTGCAAAATTGATTGCTTTACACTGTAGGCCAGTGATAGGCATATGTTCAATAATACGAAAATAAACAAAATACTGTACTGTATTCTAAAGCCACTTTATGTATTGTCTTATTAATGCTTTACTTGTCTGCCATAATAATATACTGCATTTTAAATATTTAAATTATATTTATAATATAAATTATATTATAACAGAATTATTTAAATATAATTATTTAATCATATTTTATTGTTATTTAGGGGGCTTTCTCTGCAAATTTTTAAATGTGTGTGATTTGTCGCAATTAATTAAATTAATTAATCACCATGTCATGTAATTTAATAAATTACATAAAAAAATTCATTGATTGACAACCATAATTTTAACTTTTAAAAAAAAATACACTTACACTTAACATTTAAAGTAGAAATTAATTTTTGTGAGACAAGGAAAGCATTTTCTATAAACCATCCTTACAAAACAACAGCTAATTATCCAGCGTGACAGTGCCGATTATCAGCGTTGTATCTGAAATCCGTCATATAATGGAGTCATCCTGATGAGGAAGGTTGGCTGACAGACGGGAGGTTCTTGGTTGGAGATGTTTCTAATAAGACTCTCTCTCATTCCCAGTTATTACAAACAATATGGGGTATACACACTGATCTATATATATATATATATATATATATATATATATATATACACACACACACACACACATATAAATGAATTTACCTTTACATTTTCCATTTGCATTCATTTCTGGAATATGTACCAGCTTGTGAGCATTTAATTATTTCAACAATCCCCTGATCTTTTAAATCATAATCAGAAATAAGTTTATTGACTTATGCACACTCAAGGAAATCATACATATATATTTGTTCAATAACAAAAGCTTCCAAGTACACACAAAAATGTACTTAATCTGAACAATACAATAAAAATGTGCAGATATGTGGGGACAAATCTGCTAATGGATTTAACAACAATCCGACTAAGTCAGCTTTCAAAAGAATGGTAGCAAGACAAGCCATCAGAGTTAGTGGCAACTGTTCTCCACCGGACAGTGACACTGAAAGCAACATCTTCTGATATGCTGGCATTTCTGGCAAAGTGACATTCAGCCTGAAACAGAAGACACAGAGAAAAACATCACTGTATGTCTTCCCAGCTTGTCCATGTTCAAAGAGGCTGTGGTGGGGTACATAGCAGGCTTTGCAGTTAAAACAACTATGAAGAAGATTCTGTGCACTACCTGTTTATCAGCACTCAGTGTCGAGAGTTCTTCCCAAGATGAACACACTGATTGACATGAAGTCCTGCGGTGGATTTATAAGACCGTCAGACAGCGTCCTGAAAGTCTGCAAGACAGCATTGCAAATACACATTTTGTGTATACATGTGACGTGATGCAAATAAGATATTTGAGCTGCGGTGGAAGGAAAGATTTTCAGTTAATAAAGATAAAAAAAAATTCATCTTTTCCTCACACAAAGCTATCATATGATTTCAGAAGACTTGGAGCATGAGTCGTAAGGACTCCCTTAATGGTGGTTTGTGTGTGTGTGTGTGTGTGTGTGTGTGTTAGGGCTGCAGCTAATGATTATTTTGATACTCGATTAATCTCATGATTATTAGAGCGATTATTTGACTATTCAGAAATTATTGCAATGATTAATTATTAGTTGTTAACTGATTATTCTGATTATACTGACAGCCTGTGCCCTGACATAAAAGATTGTTTTTAAACATGCTTTCTAACAATGGAGAAGACAAAATCATCTTTTAAAAATACCTCTAAATAACATTCACCGAATTAGAGGGGGACATTTTTTTTAATCAGTTTAATTCAGTGAAGAAATTCACTCTAAAAACAATCCTATTGTTATCAAGTGTTTTTGTCTTGTTTTCCATTTAAAATTGTCTAAAAATCCTTAAAACAAGATACATTTACTTGAGAAGCAACATATACAATATTTAGTCTTGCTTTAAGAGAATGTATCTTAAATATAAGTTTATTTTGTTTTCAAGTGTATTTTTTCACTTGGTTATACTTCTGCGAGTGCAGAAAAGACATAATATTCTTATATTCAAGATCTATTCTCTAAAAGCAAGTCAAAATATCTTATATGCTGCTTCTCAGGTGAATGCATCTTTTTTGAAAGGATTAAGTATTATGCAATAAATATTAGCATTTTTAATATTATATTCAACATTCTCAGATAACAATTTTTTCTTCTGCAGTTTAGCTGCTAAAGCAAATGTACATTGTTTAAAAGGAGTTTTAGATATTTATTTTGGAAAACAAGCAAAAAACTAATAAAAAATGTATTTTGTTGCGGTGCATAATGGGGCGAAGAATACCTCTCTCACCTTTCTGTTCACTTAAGTCCATCTTTAACTCACAAAAATCAAACTCTCTCTAATTAATAAAGCTGTGCATTGACAATTTTCTTCACGATAAGAAATGTACAGTGACATATCATGTTTCAATAAGTCGCGAGCCATCATGTTATAATCTAGCTGCATTAAGCATGCTTGCTTGAGGGATGAGCATCCCTGTGACAGAGTGTGAATCACCCGGGTGCAGTTTCAAACTCTCTCCCCCTTAGATTGGGACACTCGCACAACTCATAGAAGAGGTGCTGATCGCTTAGAGAAATGCCAGTTTTGGAGTTTGTAGTAATTTACATTATCTGCTTCTGTATTATTTGAACTTTAATAAAGCTATAACGCATTAAATATAACTGCATTTAAGATGTAACACCTGGGTGTTTCTTTTAAAGAGCTCCAGCTCTGCTTATTCCACAATGAGAGTGCTTCTGTATTTACTCCTTTGGTATTTTTTTATAATTCCATCATACTTTGTGATCTTCATCACCTGAAGCTGTTTGGAAAGTTTGGAGTGCTTCTGGACTGCGAGCTGTGTAATTATTCCTCTCCTCAGTCAGGCGCGAGCTTCAGTTCTGCTCTAGTGTGTCATCATTAGAGTTTAATGTGATCGCATGTTACTTTAAATGATATCAAACAACTATTCGACAATGAACATTTTTACGACAATTTTTTATTGTCGACATTGTCAATAATATTAACTAATCGTTTCAATCATAGTGTGTGGGGGGCGGTTTAGAAGGACATTTTTTTAGGTTACAATCTGGTAATAACAAGGGTATTATGCTATAAATGTGATTTATGTGGACATTTCTAGTGTTTCCATAATTCAAATACCTTAAAACACATACTACACAATGTTTTTTGAAACATTGAAGAAACAGGTTTTTTTGTGATGTTAGGGTTAGGGGATAGAATCTATAGTTTGTACCGTATGAAAATCATTATGTCTGTGGAGAGTCCTCATAATGATAACCACACCAACATATTTGAGTTGAAGGACCTTCACTGTAAAAAAAATTTGAACGCTACTATCCCATTGGATCTATAATCCGTAAAGCTATTCTGAAATAATGCAATATTCCTTTCTGTCATAACCTGCCTTAGTGGGTCTGTCAAAAGCTGATACTGTACTTCATGACTGTCAGGTATTTCCCTGTCATCCATATGAATGAAATATGGACAGCCACTGAAGATGACTAGAGTTCTGGGCCTCATCATCCCATGGAGTAGTCTTGATCCAATGTATAAATATCTACATTTTCATACAGCTTTCTTTATTATTGTATTATGTTAAAGGCTGTACAAATAAAATGTTAGGAATGTGACTGATTGTAAAAATGTATAAACCTAGTTAATAAGTTAGTTTTTTACAATCTCTAACAAGCGTTTACCTATACTTTTTCTAAACTCTTAACACAGCAACACACCTACATCACACAATTAGCCAAATTGTTAATCTTCTCAAAACCATTTTTTGTTCATTAAATACCAACTCTACATTTCAAAATGCAAGAAAACGTTCTCTACATACACCAACTCTATCAAACACCGCCAACCCAACAATATCTAATCATTCTATCAAAACACTAGCACGTTTTCTATTCAACAGGAACATATAGTCAATCATAGTACAACAACTGTCAAAATACTAAGTTGATGGCATTAAAAAAACTGAATTACGTTTCAGTTATACCTGCATACAATAGACAATATGAAATCCATTGTTTGTTTTTTTTATAATTCAGTTCCCTTTTACTGTAAACCACTCTACATTTTTGGTTGTGTCGAATGTGTGCATTTTTGGCAACATACTATTTAAAAGTGAGTGAGTCATCATTACTTTATAGAATGTACAGTACAGAAAAAGTGACAGAATTGCTGCAGTAAAAGCGTTACAGTATTACAGTAGCAACATGAATTTGCTGCCAGTGATCACCAAAAAATCCAACATACATGGCCTTATATGGTCAATGTGTAAAAATATAACACAATTACAGTAAATCAGCTATTTCTCAATGTTTCAATGATCTGTTCATTCAAAAATGCTTATCAGCTATTTCAATATAGCTTCTGAGCTATATTGAAGCTAAAGTAGAAGCTTTATACAATATATACAGTAAGGTTGGAAATTTAGGTCTTAATTTCTGGCATGCTGTGTGCAAGCATTTTTAAACAAGACAAGAAAGATCCATGATTTTGATGTTTGGTAAGCTTGTATGTAAAGAAAATTGATGCATTTTAGAAACGTGTTAATTGACTTCATATTCTGTGAAAACAGCATGAATTGTGTTAATTGTATGGTCCACAACTGACGGATGTTGTGCTAATTGTGTTTACAGTTTTGAAGATGTAACTATAGATTGGACAATGTTAGCGAATGTAAAAAATAAAAATAAAAAAATAAAATGTAATTGCATGCAAATGTAAACATTAAGTGTCAGGGGGTTTGATATACCTAAATGCAATTTTATAGCTTGAAAGTAAGTACCAATACTGCTGATGTATTAAACACTCAAAGGTATGACATTACCACCAGAAAAAAAAAAAGCTGAACTGTGTAATTTCATCACAACTAGTGTCACCAGATGTGTTCCAGACATTTGGAGTTCCAAAAATCACATAAAGACCACATAAAAGTAATTATAAGAATCCAATAGTTTAATCCATATCTTCAGAAGCGATATGATATGATAAGTGTGGGTAAGAAATTCTAGTCGATATTTTACTATAAATTTTCACTTTCACAATCTTTCACATTTTGAAAAAGAAAAATTAAATATGAATTAATAATTATGAAATAAACTACTCTAATTTTATGGATTACTTTTATTTGTTTATTTTTATTACCTTTATGTGATTGTTGGTGCTTCAAAGGTCTGGTCACCATTCACTTGTATAGACCTACAGAGCTGAACAATTGTGCCTACAGTTGCACAAGTAGTTAATAAAACAAAGGGTAAAAAATGAGAAAGCAATATGAAATATGTACCCAAAATAGACCTACAAAATATAGGCTATATAATTGAATGTATCTGTAGATGTTAGCCAGCTACAAGCCCGGTTCCAGGTCAGAATCAGTGTCGGTGCTCTGTATAATGTGGAGATGTATCGTAATTACACATTGTTAAATAGATTAAATCATGTTTAAATGCTACTAAAACAATGTAAAGAAAATGTTTTCATGTACAAACATTTATGGCTTCGTATTTATTTATTTTTTAAAAAAAAATTTCACATGACAGCAAAATGATGCACCTGCAGATTAGGACATACATTGATGAAGATTTTCAGGGATTTTTGTGTGTTTGCTGGAATTCATGGAAATCTGCTTGCCAATTTACAGTGTTAGTCTTACATATTCAATTGAGCAGGTGTGTGCTGTTATTTTGGTACAGGGGCCACACCAGCCATTAAGTAGAACTTGGAAGAGAGAAGATAAACAGTTCTGCATAGTTGTATCTTTTAAGTCAAGAGTCAATGAATGATGCATAATTTTCGAAGTGTGTACAGACTGATGGGACCATTCTGTGATTGCTTGAAGTTTTGCTGCTACTTCTCTAATGTGTGTTAGTAAAACTGAACAGAGGCTGAATAAAATTATTTTTTTTTTTTTTAACCATACTTCAATGCAGTGGTAATTTAGCATTCAATTTAACACTCAACATCAGGAGTCTGAATATTCTGAAATTATAGATTCTAAAAGTTATTTTAATGTTGGCCGCAAAGTGGACTCGTTTACTTGTTTTATTCTGAAAACATTATCAACCCGTTTACACGCTCATGGGTCATGATGTGAGTCTCGTCAGTGGTTTGTTTGGCATCCCATTCACCACACAACTGAATAAAACAGGCTGCTGGTCACTGATAAATGATTACTGCCAGAGTAACATTCGCACACAGGTGTGAGGGACTTCAGCATTTTACAAATAACACAAAGAACAAACATTTCCTCTCTCACTTGGTTTTGCATGCATATCCCCTCCGTGTGTGAATGATACGAAGATCTATTGAGATTTTACTAAAGTTCATGACTGAAAAGGGTTGCTTGCAGACATGAGGGTGCTCTAAGGTTTGTTTGAGGGTGCTTAGCATGAATGTTTTAGACTACAGCCCTAATCAGGGGTGTAAAGTAACGAATTACAAATACTCACATTACTGTAATTAACTACTTTTCCCAAAGAATTTTACTTTTTAAGTAGTTTAAACATTTTGTACTTTTACTTGAGTATATTTTAAGTGCTGTAACTGTACTTTTAATGTGATATTTTCACACTGTCTGTGTTCGCTACTTCCCTGTCCTGATATTATTTTTAATCTATCAACATGATTGGTTAGAGAGAGTCTCATGACTCCCGTCAAATCAAATCACACACGTAAAAAACTTGAACAGCAGCTGCAGATTTGGCGCCATCTGTTATGGATCTGGAGAATTCCTCAAGTACAGTTTACAGCAGAACATATCGGCCGCACCTGGAAGGGATTTTCGCAGTGAAAAATGCCAATTGCATGATCATGTCATGTGAGTTTAACTTGCTCAAATTAGATATCAGCATTAATCCTGCCTCTAATTTGAAGAAACATATCGAGGTAAATTTCATATTTCTGCTTACTATATTCTGTGTGTCTATAACGTAGCCTGTAATCTATCACTGAGATCATTGGTTGCTGGGAAAGATTAATGCAATGTTATAAATAGGGCTGGGCAATAAAATGATCTAGATGTTTATCGGAAAAAAGAGAGATGCCCTCGATCAAAAGTTTGAGTAGATTTCTATATTTAGCCAGTGTTATAAATGTAGAACAGGGGTGTTCATTACATCAATTGCAACAGCAAGAGCACCACTGGTTGATTGATCTAGATGAAAAATAAAAGATTGGCTTTTTATTGCCTGATGTCTGTAGCTGCGCAATGTTTGATTGACAGGCGGCTAATGTTTGAGTGTTCATGTGCCTAAATGATCAAATACACTTTATAATTCTGCCAATGACCATCTTGGTGAGAATTTAATGTAAATGCAGTCGTTTATGTCCAAAGTTAATATAAACAGTGGAACAAAAAGCATATTTGCATCAAAATGTCAGACATGAAGTGTACATGTAACCGAATTGAGCACTGTCTAGTAGGCATATAAAGGCTATTAATCAAACAAAAATAACAAGGAAACGAGAAAACCACTCACTACTTTTGGCTGAATAGTTTTAGTAGTTTTAGAAGTATTAATGTAATAGAATAAAACAGTGACATTAATATATATATATATATATATATATATATATATATATATATATATTATTTATTTATTTATTTTTATTTTTTTTTTAATAGTACTGAGCCCTGATGTAGAGAGTTAATTGGTATAATAAATTACCAGAAAATAGAGATGATAAAATAATTTATGATTATGCTTAGACTATATAAAGATAGAAATGTATCAACATTTGCAGAGCAATACTTCAGCAGAACATTCCACCAGTCACAAACTTCAGAAAGTTGTGCATCATGCATTAGAATGAGAACACAAACATGTCTGGGCTTAAAAGTTACATGAACCAAATCAATGTTGAACATTTTATCTCAAAAGGAGGACAATGTGGTCCCACGTGTGCTACTTAAATATTTCACACAAAAATTAAAATTCCCTAAAAGTTTCCTAACCCTCATGCCATCTGTCTATGACTTTCTTTCTTCAGAACAAGAATTAAGATTTTTAGAAGAATATTTCAGCTCTGTGGGTCCATACAATGCAAGTGAATGGGTGCCAAAAATGTGACGCTCCAAAAAACACATAAAAGCAGCATAAAAGTAATACATACAACTCCAGTGGTTTAATCCATGACTTCAGAATTGATGTGGGTGAGAAACAGATCAATATTTAAGTCCTTTTTTTGCTAGAAATTCTGCTCTCTGCCCAGTAGTTGGCGATATGCATGAAGAATATGAATCTAGTGGAGATTGACTGAGCAGGGAGGTGAATTAATAGTAAAAAATGAATTAAATATTGTTTTTTATTATTTATTCCTTTTTAAGGGTGATGTAGACCCTGTACCAAACAACTTTTCCCATGCCTGCTCTACCTCTTCTATTGTGCAGGACATGACATGGCAAGTGATCCTGCTTATTCAGCATTCTTTTGCATTGTTTGAACATGTTTTATGCACAACAATAATGCTCTGTTGGCATAAAAGGAAATTTTGACCCTACACATAAACTGATTTTAATGTAATTGTTTCATACATTACGATATAAAATGGTGATCAGTGTCTTGAAAATAACTATTTAATCTTTTAATTTCTGTCATCATGTCTCCCTTTTTATTTTTTGGAATCAGATTCATGTAGTGTTTATCATAGATAAGTGATGTATTTAAAAAAATTGGCATACAGTGTTCATCATAATGGGGCATAGATTTTGCAACTTGGTACTCAATACACACTAGTCATGAGAACTTTTAAATGAGCTACTCTTTTACTCTTACTTGAGTAGTTTTTAGGACAGCTACTTTTACTCTACTCACACTACATTTTAATGGAAGTAACAGCAGTACTCTTTCCACCCCTGTTCCTAATCATGGTCTCTTTTAACCCTTACTAGCCGAAGTGTTCAAATTTTGGAACAATCATTCCCATGGTTCCTGTCAATATTTTCGCTGTCCAATCACCGATTTTATTTCTGAAAACTGCCAGATACTCTTGACAATATAAGCTAAAAGCACATATAATTGGTTAAGGAGTTACTGGACGTGAATAATAAATGTTCGTCATCATCATCCTCCATTTTCCTGGGCGGAGCCAGAGAGGATGCCCTGGGAGATTACCTCAAGTGTTGGATTTACTGCTTAAAATTGAAAACAAACTTTCGAGGTAAGACAAGTTATTTAACATGCGTTGTCAATATTGTGAATTGAAAGTCAAAACGTTTTAGTTACGAAGCATTTATTTGTATGAGTAACATCTTGGTTACTGATGTAACCTCTGTTCCCTGATGGAGGGAACGAGACGTTGTGTTGATGTAGTAACAATAGGGGTTCAATCTTGAGAGCCCTAATCACCTTTTTTTTTTTTTTAAATAGAACAGGCCAATGAGAATTGGAAAGTGTCATTTGCATGCCACTCTCTGCCTCCAGACATACAGGTATAAAAGGAGGTAGTGTGCACCACTCATTCAGATTTATGCTGAGGTGCCGATAGGGAGTCCAGGCCATGTCAGCAGCCGGTTCAGCACCACGGCAAGAGGGACACAATGTCTCGTTCCCTCCATCAGCGAACAGAGGTTACATCAGTAACCAAGACCCTGTGTCACACTAGGGGTTCCTATAGGAAACGCCACAGATGAGGAATCATGTCACGGTGTGAGTTGTTTGATCGATTCAGACCAATAAATTTGAAACTGTTCATCTGATTCATAAAAAAAAACAAAAAAAAACAAAACAAAAAAGAAAAATTTCCTTCAAATTTGACCACTAAAATAGAAGCGTTATATTTTAACAGCAATTGGAATCTGTACCATGGTGTAAAGTGGAGCCTTGTGGAGTTATGTGCACTGCTATAAAAACTGTTGTGATGTCACTTTTGGCGCATGCACCCTTGCAATTGTGCAGACACGTGAGGCGTAAACCAATTTTCACAATACCAACTGACTTTAAAGCTTTTATCAGCAAATCCACTGTGCGTGAACACTTCAGCTGGCAACCCATGTTTAGAGAAGATGGATTTCATACATTTCATGCATGATAACACATTTTCTGCAGAGGTTGTCCTCAAAACACATACCATACAGTGGCATGTCTGACGTGTATCTGCACCTACTTTCTTATATTGCCTATGGCACTGGATAGGGTTTGAGTGGCTCCTTGGGATTATTGAACTAGTTTCTGATGCATGTTGGCCATTTTGTGACATCTGATTCAATGTCTTCATTAATTCCTGGCTTATGCACATCTTCTCATGCCCCTTTCTTGCACTTTCAAATTCCTAGATGTCCTTGGATTTTTTTTCTAATATATCTGGACTCAGCTTTTAAGGGATTACCATTTCATTGCCCTAGTACACATTGGTATCATAAACTTTCAACTGTCCTGCAATTCTACAATTCATGAATATCTACAAAAAGCAAGCTAGCCATCCAAGACAGCACACAGCACATTTGTCGTACAGTCTTTGATTTGCTGTCTTTTTATCTTATATCTCAATAATAGCTTAAGACAGTAGTTTGAAAGGGAATATTTTTTATTAAAATAATTTCACAACTTTATCAAATCAGGAATGTTTGAAGTGCTACACACATTGGTTAAGATTACTAATACAATGTAAATTAAGACATCCTACACACTATTTCCTTTATTAGCTATAAATCTAATTAGCCTCCTTAATATCTAAGTGTTCTATATGACAACCTACAATGTTTCATTCAGCTAAAATAATTCACCAACCATGCATCGTTTCAACAACGAAGTTATGAACAGAACTGTAAAGTAAAAAACATCTCCGGTTACACATGTAAGCTCGGTTCCTTGAGATGACGGTAATGAGACATTGCTGTAAGCACTATGAGGAGTGTCCTTCACACTTCCTTGTTGAAAGCATTATATAATCACACCAATCCTCTGATTGGAAATACTTTCTGAGCCCCGCCCCTGTAGGCGTGCAGTCCGCCTATATAAGTGGGCGCTCAGTCACTATTTCTTCAGAATTTTCTGACTAAGGGACAAGAGTGAGTCACTCTTATTATGAAGCTCTGAATTAGTAGTGCGGCCAGCTTTCACAATGTCTTGTTCCCTTCATCTAGGGCTGGACTGGTAATCTGGCATACCGGGCAATTTCCGCGTGGGCCAAAGCACTTTTGGCCGATCAAGGGCATAATGGGCATAGGGAGAACCGATACGCAGAAAAAGACAGCGAACACATTTATCCATGCCAATGAAGAGACCATGCCTTTGCTTGAATGCGCTTTGTCACCAATAGGGCAATTTGCGCCCTTTGATTCCTAAACAAGGGCGATTGCATCAATGATCCAGTGAGAGAGAGCCTTTGTTTGGAGACGGACATTTCTTTTGCGCATCCTCAATAACAAATGAAGAGCTGATCCAACGACCTAAACTGACAGGTGCGCTCAACATATGTATGCATTGCCCTCACTGGGCATAACATAGATGCATAGATTGCTCTTCATCTGAATTAAATGGTGGGGGAAAGAAGGCTTGCAAACAAACCACCTGAGCCCTTAAGGGCATTGATAAAACCTTAGGCAAGTAACCTTTTTTAGGTTTAATGGTGGAATTGACAGATCTGGGCCAAACTCAAGGCATGAGCTCTCAGTCAACAGCACCTGCATGTCACTCATCTGTTTAAATGAGGCCAAAGACAATAAGAGTGTGGTCTTTAAGGAAAGCACCCACAGCTCAACAGACTGCAATGGCTCGAACAAGTCTGTGAGTGCCTTCAGCACCAGATTTAAGTCCCAAGTCGACACCATAGAAGGGCGAGAGTGGTTCAAATGCCTCGCTCCCCATCGGAACTTTAAGACTAGATTATGTTTGCTTATTGATGAGCCAGCCTCCGGGGTATGGTATGCTGAGATAGTCGCTACATAAACCTTGAGCGTTGATGGGGTAAGACCAGCATCCAGCCGCTCTTGAAGGAATGACAAAATCACAGCTATGTGGCAATTCACCAGGTCTTTACCACGTGAAGAGCACCAATTTGCCACAAACACTGGCCATTAACACTTACTTAGTTTCATAATTTTAAACCATGATTTGCACTCACATAAATAAGTACTATTGGCATTATGCTGGTCCCCACAGTGAGCCTTGTTTCTCCCAAGGTTATTTTTCTCCATTAACCAACATCTTATGGAGTTTTGTGTTCCTTGCCACAGTCACCTTCAGCTTGCTCACTGGTATTCTAAATACAATTATTATTTAATTACTTATTTTTATACACACTTCATAATTGTATTTAATCAACCTGCACAATGATGACTCTAAGGATGTGTTCACACTTGGCAGGTTTGGTTCGATTAAAATGAACTCTGGTGCGATTGCTCTGTTATTGCGGATCATTTGAACAAGTATGAAAGCTGTCACCCGAACCTTGGTGCGCACTAAACAAGCGAACCGAGACCATCTGAAAAGTGGGTCTCGGCCCGCTTCCAAACGAAATCTGGCACACAGACCAAAAGCAGGAAGTAATTTGCCAAATACTGACCTCGAGCATACCTGGTTCTTCTCATCATAGGAGCTATGGTTCCCATTACAGTTCGGTACTGTGTCGGAACTGCCCATCAGCTGCCCTTGCAGCATATCTTCATTTGTGTTGTGGGGTATTACATATATAATTTAGAGATGTGGTCAGGATCAGTTATGTAGGGTTTTTTGCATGCATTCTTCCACCATTATATGTAAGGATATTTAGTATGGTAAATTTAGAAGGGAATTTAGAGTCTCGAAATATGTGAGCTATGAACTAAATTAAACTGTCCTTATTGTACCTTATTAGGTAAAGAAATGTATAATGGAATTAGTTGCGTTCGACAACCATTATAAATTAGATAAATTACAAATAACTAGATTATTTGTAGATTCTCCACCATTTAAATTGTAATACAACGTCTAGCTGTATCAGATCACAATTTCTACTGTAAGGAATTAGCGTTAATAAGTGAATTATGATTAATACATTTATTGGAGTGATATTAATCTCAAGGCTTATTGAAAATAATATCACATGTACCACCTGCTGGTATGTCCGACGCTGTAGTTCCCTTGGTCCCTCTTGCACAGAGCTTGGGGGCGTGGCTCGCACTCCCCAACCCATCGCGTTGGTTGATCAGGACTGTCCGACTCTGCTACATGATTAAGTTCGCCAGACCTCCGCCCAGGTTCCACTCCGTCCGCACCACTGCAGTTGTGTGCGGAGATCACCTCCCTTCTACGAAAGGACGCAATAGAGCTTGTCCCTCCAGCTGAGGTGAAGAAGGGGTTTTACAGCCCCTACTTTATCGTACCTAAAAAAGGCAGAGGGTTGCGGCCAATCATGGACCTGCAAGTTCTGAACCGGGCTCTGCACAGACTCCCACCGAGATGCTCATGCAGAAACGCATTTTAGTGAGCGTCTGGCATCAGGATTGGTAGACCTGAAGGATGCGTACTTCCATGTATGATTCGTCCTTGACACAGACCCCTTTTCCAGTTTGCCTTCAAGGGTCAGACATATCAGTACAAAGTCCCCCCCTTCCGAGTCGAGAGACGAGCATGGTGCCACAGCGCACACCGCGTCCTTGTCACGCAGGCTTGCTGCCATTGGACTGGCCCGCGACTGTGTTGGCACGTCAACTGCTTCGAGTTGCTGGCAGTACTACTTGCACTGAGGAGGTTATTGCCATTGATCCGGGGCAAGCATGTGTTGATTCAGACGGACAACACAGTGACGATTGCGTACATCAGCCGCCAAGGTAATCTACACTCACATCAAATATCACAACTCGCCCATCGTCTCCGCAGTGGCTCAAGTCGCTGCGAGCCACCCACATCCCGGGCCGCCTCAACAGCACAGCAAATGCGCTGTCGCAACAGGTTACACTCAGGAGAGAGTGGAGACTCCACCCTCAGGTGGTCCAGCTGATCTGGAGTCAATTCGGCAAGCACAGTTAGACCTGTTCGCCTCCCCAGAATCCTCCCACTGCCCACTTTGGTACTCTCTGACCGAGACTCCCCTCGGCACAGATACATTGTGCAAGGTCAGGGAGGATGAGGAGCAGATCCTCTTAGTGGCCCCTTATTGGCCCTCCCGGATTTGGATCTTGGACCTTATGCTCCTCGCGACAGCCCCCACTGGCGAACTCCCCTGAGGAAGGACGGGGCATCATCTGGTACTCGCAACTGGACCTCTGGAATCTCCATGTCTGGCCCTTGGAAGACTTAAGTGGCCTACCACCCACGGTGGTAGACACGATCACTCAGGCAAGGGCCCCCTCAATGAGGCGCCCTGATGGCCTGAAGTGGCATCTGTTCGCTCAGTGGTGTTCTTCCCGAGGTGAAGACCCCCAGAGATGCGCAGAAGGGTCAGTGCTTTCCTTTCTGCAGGAAAAGTTGGAGGGACGTCTCCCTCCACCTTAAAAGTGTATGTAGCCGTTATATCGGCGCATCACAATGCAGTGGACGGTAAGTATTAGGGAATTTGATCTTCAGGTTCCTGAGAGGCGCGAGGAGGTTAAACCCCCTCAGGCCACACCTCGTTCCCTCGTGGGACCTCTCCGTGGTCCTTCAGGTCCTTCGGGGATCTCCCTTCGAGCCCCTTGAGTCAGCAGAGCTAAAGACGCTCTCTCTGAAGACCGCCCTGCCGTCACTCACCACCATCAAGAGGGTAGGGGACCTGCAGGCGTTCTCTGTCAGCGTACTGTGCCTACAGTTCGGTCCGGCTTACTCTCACGTCATCCTGAGACCCCAACCGGGCTATGTGCCCAAGGTTCCCATGACCCCTTTCAGGGATAAGGTGGTGAACCTGCAAGCGGTGCCCAAGGAGGAGGCAGACCCAGCCTTGGCATTGCTGTATCCGGTGCGCGCTCTTCGCTTCTACTTGGATCACATGCAGAGCTTTAGAAGCTCCGAGCTGCTCTTTGTCTGCTTCGGTGGACAGCGGAAGTGAAGCACTGTCTCCAAACAGAGGATCGCCCACTGGGTCGTCGATGCCATCACTATGGCATACCACCCCCAGCTGGCCTACGAGCCCATTCTACCAGGGGTGTTGCAGCTTCTTTGGCATTGTCCCACGACACCTCTCTAGCAGACATATGTAGAGCCGCGGGCTGGGCAACACCTAACACATTTGCAAGGTTCTATAACCTCAGGGTTGAGCCAGTTTCGTCCCATGTGTTATCAGGTTACACAAACAGGTAAGTTTGGGTCAGCTGGCCAGGTGTATCACTTGTGCATAGCGCCTTTCCCCTCCCTTGAGGCAAAGATGTGCGCTCTTTCCCCAGTTATGTTCGCAAGAAGTGTGAACCCTGGACGTTCTTCCTCCCTAGCCTAGCGGCCGTCAAGTCTTCGGAGAGGCTCACTGCCGCCCCAGTACGGGCATCACCAGGCCCCCGTACTGATGTAAATGCTGGTTGTCCCCCTAGGCAACCCCGTGTGATGTATATTCCGCAAAATGGTTTCCCTGCCGGTAAACTGTGTCTTCCTTGGGCAGAGGGCCCTCTGTCCTTGGTCGCCGTGTTTGTAGCAACTCCTCCCCCCTTGGGTAGGATCTACCACGACACTGCTCCGCACGATGTGTTTCCGCTCCTAACCGGTAAAGACCGTGTGTTGTATTCCACCATTTTGTTCCTTTTGGGGAGAACAATAGAGAGAAGGCTACGGCTAGGCCAGCCAGTCCTTATAATCCTGAGCAGTTAGCCATTCCCCTTGGTGCAGGGGACCGCTTCATGCCTGCCAGTGTGTTGGGGGTAGTTATGCGACAGCTTGCTGCGCTGGCTACGATGCACACAGAGGTCTGCACGTCTTGCACCGCCAGTCCGCGTAACTCGGTTCAGCTCTTGTGGTGTTTTCCATTGGGACAACTCATCGACACAACGTCGAGTGAGTGACAGATAATGTACCCTACAGATAGTGTGAATAACAACTGTATCATTTTATGGAATAACAGTGTGCCGTAAACGTGAAGACATGAAATTACAAAAAAAAAAATTGTAAAACAAATAGCTTTTATAAGGCAAATTATGTGAGAACACCATAGTATTTTCTCCCAGCTGGTCATTACACCATGCAAATTGAAATTTTTTATAGATTGTGGTGACACGTTACTGCCTTATTTGGCAGCATAAATATAGCAAACGTTTTTACATTTTCATTTTGAACTATTAAGTGTAAATTTATCACATTATTCTTTGTTTTATATTTCTCTGGCATTAATAAAAAAAATTAAAAAAATTAAAAATTGTGGTTTCCCATTCCCCGCTATAGAAGTTTACCCCGCTATAGATTACCTCAGTGTTCTAAACAGGGAAATATGAAAAGTGTCCACCGTGATCCTAAAATTAAAGAATTTATGGGTAAATATTTTTGACACCAATCAATCATTATTATTCTAATTTAGGATTTTAGAATAATTTCTCATCTGCAGTGAAACCAGGACATTTCAAAATTAATAATGAAACTACACAGTTTCATTAATGCCATGCACATTGGAAAATCATACTTTTGAGAAAAGTAATTTAGCAGACAGAAAACACACCCACACACAGTGGATCAACAATATTTTTTCCTCCTAATAAAACTAAACCAAACAATTCCTCCATGCTTATAAACTGTCTTTCTGCATAAAAATCTCTGCAGTATAAACAGTATATCTCTGCACATAAAACTCACTAATCACTTAGAAAGAGGTTTTAACTTTAAGCTGTTGTCAGGCTGTAATGTTCCCAGTTTGCTCTATCCTCCTCTAGCCTGGTTTCCTGTCAGCAATCATCTCTCTCTGTCACTGTCTCTCTTTCACTGTCTGTCTGTCTGTCTGTCTGTCTGTCTCTCACTCTCTCACTCTCTCTCTCTCTCTCTTTCTCTCTTGATGCCTGTAGGTAGGTTTGAAACATTGGTATGCATTTAGAGCGACTAAGAGCCGGTCCACTCTTATCTGCTGTGCGGGAAAGACATGCAGCATAGACGAAAGAGAATTAGGAAAGAAACAGAGTGTGGGAGACCGCAGGCATTACTGAGCTTACATTTGTAATTACAGTTTTTATGCTATTGATTCCATAGTACAAGTCCCTCCTTTCCAATCCAAGTTCTCCAGCAAAAGAGATTTGCACACGCCACAAATATTACACTGCTTTGGCAATCCAATCAGTGATGGTTCAATACTGTTTCAATAGGGGACACACAACTGATGAATGCCAATAGATTTCTACAGTTGGACAGAAATAGCCACATCTACATTTATTACAAAATATATACTTTGTGTGTTTTATACAGCTGCAGAGATAACCTGTGTTCAGGTTTGGGCCGTAATGGAATACATGTAACGGGATTACATATTTAAAATACAAAATATTAGTAACTGTATTCCACTACAGTTACAATTTAAATAATTGGCGATCAGAATACAGTTACATTCAAAAAGTATTTTGATTACTGAAGAGATTACTTTGCATTTTATTATAATTTGTTTCATTTAATATTTAGTCCTTTCAGATGGAAAAAATATATCCATATAAATGATGTGATCAAAAGTGCATTTGAAAAGTGTTGAAACACTCTTATGATGTGTTACATTCATACGAGCAGACAAAGAAGTAAGTTTGAAGTTTGGAGCAGAAGAAATAGAAATAAACCTTGTGTAAATTGTCAGCTTTACGCGATGCTAAAATACTATTTCTAGCCATTTTACATGCACTTGTTACCAGGAACCATCAGATTTTTTTTATGAAGAAAATTCATGTTAGATCATAAATTCTTTTTTTCTAGTGAGACCTTTGATATTAGAGCAAAAATTGTATTCTTGATAATAATTTTGTATTGTTTTCCTGTAAAAATCAAAAAATCCTTAAAACAAGATCAATTAGATTTATTTTGTTTTAGAAGAAACACTGCATACGATATTTAGGTTTTTCAGAGAATGTATTTTTAACATGTGTAATCTGTACTGGAGTTTTTATAGTCAAAACAAGTGAAAAAATCTACCAGTGCTGAAGAAGTAATCCAAAGTATTTAGAATACGTTACTGACCTTGAGTAATCTAAAGGAATAAATTACAAATTACATTTTACAGCATTTATTCTGTAATCTGTAGTGGAATACATTTCAAAAGTAACCCTTCCAACCCTGCCTGTGTTTTGTCCCTTAATTGTGCTGTGATGCTATAATTGTTACGATTCCCCATTGTCTGCCTTGTGTTTTTCCCTCATCTTCACTCCAAACTACGTTTCCCACAATTCCCGGCCCTAATCACTCCCTCATTATCCCCACCTGCCTGTCATTCCCTCGTTCTGTTCTGTGCGTGTATATAAGCCCTGTTGTTTTTTCAGTCCTTTGTCAGTTGTTGGATGTCGTCTGAGCCTGTCACCGTGTTCCTGCCTGTACCCTTCGTTTTTCTTTATATAGTATTTACCTTAGTTCTCCCATCGTGGATATTTCTTTATTCCAGTGTTTTCCTTTGTTTAACTACCAATAAAGCTGCATTTAGATCCTCACTCCTCGTCTGCTCCATTCGTAACCATAATAATAAATATAAAAACCCCAAAACTGTATAATTATTACGCATGCCTTTTAAATGATCTCTTATTAATTGCGCCAATACATAGAATATTAAAAATACATTTGTGACACCATAGGATCATTTAAAATGGTGATTAAAAATGTATGCACATTTTAAAAGTAATGACCAGATCCAGGACCTAACATTAACATGTTCCATTCCATATACTGTATGCTATAATTAGGCAAAATTTACCTTAAAATCTTAATGTTTGCAGAAAAAAAATATCAAAAATACAAACACATATATATATAAAAATGTAACGGCTTGCAAAGAGGATATACTGTTAGACAGCTACATACTTTATATATATATATATATATATATATATATATATATATATATAGCCTATGGTGCAGCAGGTTAAAATCTGGCATGCAATATTTCCTAATCCTGTCCCCCCTCTTATATATAATAAAATATTTGATTATTATAATGAATAAATTTAAAGAACGGCACCTACTTTTACAGTACATGCAGTAAATATTTAAAGTTGCACAGTGATTCAGGGAACAGCCCGAACTCTGCCGTCTCTGAGCTGAGACCTCCCTTCTTGTACTCCCTCTCCCTCTTATGCTCTCTCTTTCTCTTGCAAAACTGATTTAATGCTTAACCCTGCAGGAACAGAGTTATTATAAGGGAAAATATTAATTATGCAGAGACTGAATGGAAGCAGAAAGTTGAAGTGCAAGTTAGACAGAGACAGATAGAAAGAGAAGATATACAAAGTGATACCTGTATAATAGACCTTGACATAAAACACCTGCTTCAGAGCTAAGGTTAATTTATCTGAACTCTGATGGTAATGGATGATGGTTTATTGAAAGTTATTATTATATATGGAAGCTTTGTATTGGCCTATTTTTGTATTCACCCCTCAGTGAAGTAAATCTTTATAACCTCAAAGAATTGTTTTTTTTTTTTTTTAAGTCTAGCCCCTCCCCTTTCCCTGCACCGGAAGTGGTTAGATTCAGTAACAGATGGAATGGAAGACGGCTCGATTTGTTTGACTAGTATATAGTGTATACTCGGGTGTATTTTCTTTGTTTGATGTCAAAAAACTTGGCCGCGTCTGGATTTAGGCATGGGCAGGGGTGAGCTAAGCCCACCCAAACATGAGTCTTGTCCACCCAATTTTTTAAAATCAAAATGTTTTACGAGTTGTGCATTGGATAAAAGCAATTTGGGGGGGTGGCTATGTGTTGCAAACATTGAAGGTGGGCTGTACCAACCCAACCAAACACAAAATAGCACCAGAAATTTGTAGTATTTTTCTATTTTTGTCATTGGCCAAAAGCAACGACACACTAAAGAAGTGGCTGCTGCAAACCACACAAAAAAAAAGTCATAGATGACACACAAGCAAGAATGGTAAAACAAGATATTTTTTAGTAATCCATAGGTTTTTAGTGCCAAAAAAGAGACTGGTGGTGTGGGTGTTTGTGAAATGCTGGACCTGAATTGTAAAGTACCATACCTGCCAATATTAACTGATGGTGGCAATGGCTGGATACAGTGTTTTGCAGAACGCGTGCTTCTGTTTTCCCTGTTGTACATTCAGTGTTGCTGAGAGATGCTATCTTAATCTCTTTTATTTACATCTTTTTACAGTGCTGTGACACTTTACACTTTAAACTACTTTGTTTTTGCCATGAAATTAATCTTTGGTGCTAACATGGACCGTCAGTCCATCCAAGTAAACCTAAATCCAAGTCTGTCTCCCAAACAGATATTCAAAAATCATAATTTTTCATATGAATCTACCAAGGAGGTCTATAATACCTGGAAAAATATATCTAATAATATTTGTGATTTAAATGTTGCTTGCAATAAATTTTGTTTCGTCAGGGAACACGGTTAAGCTTCCATTCAAATTGGATAAGGGATATTTCTACTTACTTGGATATCTCCAACCATAAATGCATTCCATTCCCCAATATTCAGAACTGCAATGCTCCCATTAGCTTAGCAGGGGTTTGCCTCTCATTAGAGATGTCTCCAAGCAACCCAACTGATAAACAATGCTGCAGCGCCAGCATTTGTGCTACATGTGTACGATTATCAAAAGAGATTATAATGTTTTATACACCTGTTTCTGCAGGCGTTTGTTAAACAAGCTTTAATATCATGCAATGTGGAAACAAACTCATTTATCGATATTAATTAATAAAGTGAATGTTTTCACTTACTTTGTATATCTCCCTGAGTGTCAACATGTTTGTGTGACAACATGCCCCTGCATCTCTGCTAAATCGGTTGTAATTCTGGCTTCAAGATATATTCCATTGCACTTTGCCTTGTAGGAATTTGACTTTCAGAGTTGAATGGAATGCAGCACTAAAACAAAAACTTGATCCGAAACTGAATGCTCAAGCAGCCTAATTTACACTTAAAATACAACTCTTGATGTTTCTATAACAATGCAAAAAGCACTTACCAATTTACTTAAAGTGAAAATCAGTTCTCCTTTCCTGTTTAATAAATTAATCAATCACACGGTCATGCAGAACATCTCAAGTTTTTAAATCCATAAGGATCTCTTTCTCAACAGCAATAATAGCAGTGATAACAGCCGACTCGTCAGACAGCTTGATCTTACGATTTTCGCTCTTGAATTCCATGCATCACTTAAAGCATGATTGTGTCACTCAAGGCCAGCTAGAATGCCTTGTCCGGGACACAGGGCCGGTCAACCCATTAGGTGACAAAGGCGAGTGCCTAGGGAGTATCGCTTGGGGGGTGCCGATCTACTGAGCCAATAAGTATGTGTCATACAAAATGTGACCTGTGTGGTCCTATGATGTGTTGTGGCGCCCCGCATGGAAAAAATGGACTGTGTACTTCAGAGGTTTGCAATTGGTGAGGGGCAGCGCAGGGGGAAAAAACATAAAGGTTCATGTCTGTAGTGTCTACAATACTAAAGTCTACAGGAGAGGAGGCAGATTCTGGGCCAAGCAAAAAAATGGAGGAACTATGATCACGACGTTGGGATTTTCATGGACCGGTCCCGATGATGCACCACTGCCACAGTGTGTTATTTGCAAAGAGGTGCTAGCAAATGATAGTATGAGACCCTGTAAGCTCCGGCGTCACACTGAGGCCAAGCACTCTAGTCTGGTGCCAAGCCACTGGAATTTTTTAACAGAAAGCTGAAAGAATTGCAAACACAAAGAGAAAAAGAAAACACTGATCAAGGCTGCAGGTGGAGGACGATTTACATTTATTCCTTTCTACCGTGCAGCCCCGCATCGATCACATGTGCGCATCAAAAAGTCGGACTCATTGTTCCCACTGATGTAGGGGTGTTGAAAACGATGAGGCAATGATGTTGATGTTTTCAAAGTGTAATTGGCTTAAGTAGCCTAAAATCTCCAAATTAGCTCTTATTCAATTGAGATAAAGTTAGTAGCCTGTGGCTGTTAATGAACAAGTTTCCAGTTTAGTTACGTCTGATTTTTTTCAAATGGAATGTTGATAGCTTAATTAAAAAAAAAAAATTATATTGATGAAACTCATTTTGAGTGGAACATAGCCTAAAGCAATACTAATAATAGTATTACTACTACTGTACTACAAATAGTAGTAGCCTAGTAGTACCAATACTAATAGCCTAATTAGTAGTTGTGGAGGTGTTGGGGGGGGTTTGGGGGCAGGCTGTCTTCAAGTTCACTGGGGGGTCACCCAATTTGAAAACCACTTGTGTAATAAAAGCTTTACTACCATACAACTATTACTGTTTCTGTTATACCAGTGTTTGGCAAAAAAAACAGTGAGAGTAGTATGGTGAGTATTCCATTGTGAATATGGCCATAAACTCAGCAGGGCTTGTGAATCGAATCGATGCCCAATGCGTGACTTAATCAGTCTTTTGAGTTGGTTCATCTCTACTCATTTGTCTAACGTGCGGGCTGAATCGGTTGAAGCTCTTTGTCACGCAGTTGAACAGTTACAGGATGCTTTAGAAGACAGAGAACAAAAACAACACTGAATAAAGTGAATTCAGCATTTCCTTACAATTCAATTAAACAAAACCTGCAGCTGCATTCAATCGTTTGCCAGTGATGAAGATCATCTGCGAGTGCAGTCTGTGAACAAATGTCTACTGCAGGTAAAGATACTTTCTAAGTAAAAGTGTATCAAACTTACATACCATGAAAAACATGAAAACATTAAGCACTTAAAAGTACCAAAACCAAACCAATACCATGTTTTTTGGATATGTTCTTTGGAGTAGCCTTCAGTATAAATACCATGATATAGGTCTACTGTATAACAAAAATACCAAGGTTTTTACCTTATTATACCATCACTGTACAATGATACTGCCACACCAGGATTTCAGATAGGTAACTTTGATAAACTTCATCTTGTGCTGTGTGATGTGAAAAGGTGACTATATGTTTTTAGTTCATTCATTAATGCTTCACAATATATATAGCCTACTAAAGAAAAATGTAAAATAATGCTCCTAAAATCACCAGAAATTAATGATGTGGTGCTGTTGTTGCAAAATGAAAAATTAAAATAAATAATTTTAAACCCTTCTGCAACATTATAGTACAATAGATTGTGTACTTGATGGGCCCCATAGTCCCCAGTAATGATGAAAGCCTATAAATGTGCCTGCTGTGATATATACTGCACAATGTGCATAGATATTTTGTACAGTGTGCCTTTTTTAAACCTTTGACCACTTGACTTGGTTTGCAAGCAAATTACATTAAAGTTATTCCTACATATAGTGATCCCCATTTATGATTCTTAAAAGCCATAACATGCACTTGCACATTCCCAACATTGTTATAATTAATGTTTTGCTAGTTCTGGTTTATATACATTAGGATGTATTATGTGTTAATTTGTACTTTTTATGTAAAAAGTAATACATAGCTCTAATAATACACGTTAACCCTATAAAATATACAAGATGCATTTGGACCCAAAATATACACCATATCTAGCCTTGCTAGATCATTCTGAAAATTACTTTATGACATGTGATCACTATTATAACTGACAAATTAATGATTTTAGCTGGTGAACCTTTTAAAATATGTGTAGTGGTTTGTAATCACTTATAACTGACAAATCAATGATTATAATCTGTAATGTTGTATGATTAATCTCATTCTACTAAGAATGCTAACTATTCAAGGTTATCCATGTTGTAAAACCAATTAATTTACCAGTATGATTTGTGATCAGGGATTTTCATGTTTTGTTACTTACACGTGTTATATTCATGAAAGCATGTCACATTTAGTATGTAAATGCTTGCTTGTTTATGTAAAGAATGTTGATGACAACGAATGTCATTTCTCTTGCACTGTTTTCAAGGGAAGGGAAATTCACTTCCAGCAGTCAAAACAACCTGGAGCAAACAGTAACGCTCAAAACAGTGGAGATGATAGTGGACTTTAGGAGGAACACACCAACACTGACCCGATCACCATTCTAAACAGCACTGTGGAAGCAGTGGAGTCATTCAGGTTCCTGGGCACTACCATCTCACAGGACCTGAAGTGGGAGACACACATTGACTCCTTTGTGAAAATGGCCCAGCAGAGGTTGTACTTCCTTTGCCAGGCGCTGCTGATACAGTTCTACTCAGCAGTCATTGAGTCTCTCCTCTGCACTTCAATAACTGTTTGGTTTGGTTCAGCTATGAAATCGGACATCAGAAGACTACAAAGAACAGTTCAGATTGCTGAGAGGATTATTGGTTCCCCCCTGCCACCCTTGAAGAACTGTACTCTTCTAGAGTGAGGCAAAAGGGCTCGAAAAATCACTCTGGACCCCGCTCACCCAGCCCACTACCTTTTTGATCTGTTGCCTTCTTGCAGGCGCTACAGAGCTCTGAGCACCAGAACTGTCAGGCACAGGAACAGATTTTCCCTCAGGCTATCCATCTTATGAATAGTTAAAACTGCCCCATTGAGCAATAATTATGTGCAATACACAATTTAGTCTATTTATATTTATCCAACACATCCTACCTCTTCTGCCATACATTCCCTTGCATCTGTATACAAAAGATTTGTATTTCTATATATATATATATATATATATATATATATATATATATATATATATACACTGTATATATTTTTTGTCTTATTGTGTATTTATATATATACTTATAGATTTTATTCACTTTATATATTTATTTTACTTAGTCTTGTAGTTGTACTGTTTGTGCAGTGGAAGCTTCTGTCACCACGACAAATTTCTTGTATGTGTAAGCATGTGTACTTGGCAATAAAGCTCATTCTGATTCTGAAAAGACTATTTGAGCAGCTAGTTCATTGTAACAACTGCTTCAGTCCCTAACAGCAGCACGAATCTGCATCTGCATCACACCAGTTTGATCGTACACGTGTGAGCCTAGCCAAGTTTAATTACACCAGTTTGATCATACGTGCGAAAGGGTAAATTTAACAAAAATTTGCTCTGATGCGTATTTAAAAGTAGTAGTGATGTCCTATTCTTTTTTCCTCCCCTTTTTCTCCCAATTTGGATTGTCCAATTCTGAAGTCCTTGTGGTGGCATAGTGACTCGCCTCAATCCGGGTGGCGGAGGACGAATTTCAGGGTATCACGTGGCTCGTTGAGCACATTACCACTGAGATATAGTGCATGTGGAGGCCCACATCATCCACCGCGGCATCTACGCACAACTCGCAACGCGAGCCACATTATAGCGGTCACAAGAAGGTTACCCCGTGTGACTCTACCCTCCCTAGCAACAGGGCCAATTTGGCTGCTTAGGAGACCTGGCTGGAATCACTCAGCACGCCCTGGGATTCGAACTTGCGAACTCCAAGGGTGGATGCCAGTGTCTATACCACTCTATATCCAGGTCCCTTGTGATGTCTGATTCTTGAACAAATCTTTCTTTTGAGACGATTCTCAGCAATTAACCAGTCGAGCCGGTTCACAACATCAAACTGTATCGACCTTTAGTTCTGGGTTGATAATGCAAGATGCACAGCTGAAGTACATATACTGGCTACGCAGCATGTCGAACTGTGTGACTCAAAAAGAACTGAATGACAGTGGCTACCAAGGATTGCTATGTGCTGAGATGTTAATGGTAGTAGCCGATTAAAACATTTATAAACATACAGATGTTTGTTTCTGTGCTATTTTTTAAATATTAAACATTTTTGCAAATTAAGGTCTTGAGACTTAAGTGGGTCATTCTACAGAAGTGGTGCAACTTCAGGGATGGATGAGTTAAACATTTGTTAATCATTTCTTCCAAAATGTATTTTGCATTTGAATTGCACTGTATCTGAAATTTATAAATTCACTATGGGTACACAGAAATCTTTTAATTAATTTTCACAATTATTCCTAATTTTAGACAGTGTCCCAATTTTCTTCAATACCGAAACAACAAAAAAACTGTAATAAATAGAAACCAAAGTATTCTTAATTTTTGTTGATTCAAAATAAAATAATACATTTTATAAAATTTTTGGTGCCTATATTAACTTTTAAGTAATTTTAGAACTATTTTCTATTCCCTAATATACTTTAATTTACTGAACTAATGTAAAAATCAATCACTTTTTTCTTTACTAAATCTTAAATATAAATTTTAGCAAGTATGTTCAGTTTTCAGGTTTGATGTGGTCTGGTTTGCATTCACCTTCACTTGACATACAAGGTGGTGTTTCCATGCAGAAGGTCTCAAGCTCTTTCTGCATCTCCTTCCGTGTTCTATGCTGTTTTTGACTTGTGCTCCATCTTGCACGGATTTATCTCTTTTCTCTGTGAGTCAAAACTTTTACATTTTAAAATTTTCCCTCTTGCTTTCTTCTTGAATTTATAAGTATTGTTGATATCGTATGGGGTCATCCCTGATCCTCCGCCAATACACAAATAGGTGCTCAGCTGTACTCTTGACCATATTTGCATCGCTTGTGTCTATCTGCCAGTATCAGTCTACAAGTAAAAAGACATATACAGTATTTACACTCACTGACCACTTTATTAGGAACACTATGGTCTTTTAAAGTGCCCGACATGGTCTTCTGCTGTTGTATCCCATCCGCCTCCAGGTTCGATGTGTTGTGCATTCTGAGATGCTATTCTGCTCACTACAATTGTACAGAGTGGTTATCTGAGTTACCATAGTCTTTCAGTCAGCTCAAACCAGTCTGGCCATTGTCTGTTGACCTCTCTCGTCAACAAAGCATTTCCTTCTGCAGAACTGCCACTCACTGGATGTTTTTTTGTTTTTGGCACCATTCTAAATAATAACTCTAGAGCAGGGGTATTCAATTAATTCACCAAGATGTCTGGTCCTTCATAGCAATTGTCCAGACAATAACGTACACTGGCAGCAAAATGTTTTGAATAATGTACAAATTTTGCTCTTAAGGAAAGAAATTGGTACTTTTATTCACCAAAGTGTCATTCAGCTGATCACAATATATAGTCAGGACATTAATAATGTGAAAAGTTACTAAAAAATGACAGAAAAAAAATTATAATCTTATAATACTTCAAAGAGTTCTCATCAAAAAATCCTCCACGTGCAGCAATGATAGCTTTGCAGATTCTTGGCATTCTAGCTGTCACGCTTCCTGTAGTACTTGCCATAGATGTCTTGTTGGGCACTTCTCAAACACATTACAGTCTTGCTGATCCAACAAAGGCTCAATGGGGTTAAGATCCATAACACTGTTTTCCAATTATCCAATAGTTGTCCAATGTCTGTGTTTCTTTGCCCACTCTAAACTTCAAAAGTGGCTTTTTCTTTTCAATTCTTCCCATTTCTGCACCTCCGAGTCTTGTCTTTACTGTTGTACATGAAACTGGTGTTGACTGGGTAGAATTCAATTAAGTTGTCAGCTGAGGACATGTGAGGCGTCTATTTCTCAAGCTAGAGAGACTGATATACTTATCCTCTTGTTTAGTTGTACATCTGGCCTTCCACATCTCTTGCTGTCCTTGTTAGAGCCAGTTGTCCTTTGCCTTTGAAGACTGTATTGTATACATTTGTATGACTTTTTTTTTTGGCAATTTCAAGCATTGTATATCCTTAAAACAATGATTTATAGAGAAAGCTGTTTCTTTTTTTCCAGTTTTGACCTAATATTGACCGTAAGACATGCCAGTCCATTGCATACTATGGCAACACAAAAACAAACACAAAGACAATGTTAAAATTAATTTAACAAACCAAATAACTTTCAACTGTGTTTGATATAATGGCAAGTGATTTTCTAGTACCAAATTAGCAATATAGCATTATTACTCAAGGATAAGGTGTTGGAGTGATGGCTGCTGGAAATGGAGCCTATCTAGATTTGATCAAAAATTACTTTTTTCAAATAGTGATGGTGCTGTTTATTACATCAGTAATGTCCTGACTATACTTTGTGATCAGTTGAATGCCACTTTTGATAAATTATAGTACCAATTTCCTTCCAAAATAGCAAAATCTGTACATTATTCCAAACTTTTGGCTGCCATTGTACATGGTGTGAGTAGTCTGTATACTATGAAATGTCATAAGGAATGCTCATTTATTGAAATAGCTATTATACATTTCTAAGTTGGCAGCAATAGTACTTTGTTGAATTTTTTTTTACACATCAGTATCTGCCTCTCGAAAATGAGCATCAGTCATACACAAAGATGCAGGAAAAAACTCTAGATGGACTTTTCACAACTTGTATTAATTTATCAACAGATTCCACAACAGATTTAACAGTAGTCAGATCCAAGATTCAGATGGTCCAATTAAACTCAGTTTCAGTTCAATTCGGTGGTATATAAATCCAGATAATCAAATCAGTTTGTTCAATTAGCTTCCTTCAAGAATTTGCTTAAGTTGCTTTCTTAGCCACTTTGATGAATCTTTCTTACTCATTAGGTTGTGTTAGCTTTTGTTAAGTTGATAATCAAGAAACAAAAATAGAAACACACTTGTGCCACTGGATATTGATCTACATCGTTAATTCTCTTAAAGGGATACTTCACCTCTGGGAAGATGAATGTGTATTTAAAATTGGTCATTTATATAGTATAAATGTGAAATTATTTTTAAAATTTGAAGCATTCTAGACAGAGAAAAGTCAGAAAATGTATTTTTTACACATGTGGCTGAAAGACAACAACTCCCAGAATGCACTTGCTTTGCTGCCCTTACGAGGCCACTCCCAAACCATGCCGGCAGGCAGTATCTGAAAATATGATACAACTAGGCTTGCTTTGATACATCGTGACTCTATAAATCGTGAGTTAGTTGATAAATTGACTGACTACGCGGGAAGAACATTATAATTCCGTGTGTCCAAACTCTGTACATGACGTCTTAGTAACAAAAAAGAAAAACAAACAAAATACTCACTTTACACTAAGCCGTCCGTTTGTCCCTGCGGGCTTTGGCTGGCGTTTCCAATTTATCTTCGGGATCCTAAAATAAGTTTCCAGGACTCCCCTGTCCATGTGTGATACAAAACTTGGGTGCTCAGTTATACATGCTCATGTTATCGGTGCAGTTTCATCAGCGGATTCAGCGATCTCGTCCAGTATCGCTGAAATTCGCGACAGCAATAGGACTCTCTATCTGTTTCCATAGGCACACAGCGAGAGCACTGACACCACCAGTCCGCCCCAACTCGAGTCTGGCCGGGCTCTTCCTCCTGCCTGCCAAGCAGGTTTTGCTCCCCTGCTACAGCAGCTGCTCCGTCTGCCTCTTGTTCCTCCATCTCCCGCAAATGTTCACCGCTGTATTGCGGCTCGTACAGGTAGCCGCGAGCATCAGATTCTCGCAACAGATCTTCGTAATCCCCTTCTGCCATTTCAACTTCAAAACTACATTCCGCCATCGTGATTAGACTACTTGTATACAAACTTTCTACACAGAGCAAGAGCCTGTTTTCTTAGCTTCTACAGAAAGATGGCTGACACTATCTTCACATTCTGTGAGTGAGATCCCGCCCAATATGGGCGTGGTGAAAACATGCGGAATACTGGCTGTAGTTTTAAGCCTCTGGACCAAAAATCCTCCGATGACGCAAAATGACGATTTTTGCGTCATCGGAGGATTTTTTCCAGACTAAAAATAAATATATCTCTCGTCTCAGGGGTATATGAGGGGGGGGGAGCTCGGTAATTCGAAAATAATACTGGTTTTCACTGATACAAAGCTTAATGCTAAATCCTGAAGTAACCCTTTAAGTGATCACTTACTGTATTCCTCTTTCTGCACTCAGTTCTGCTCGCACCCACCATGTGAGCTTTTAATTGAGCTGTTTCTGTTGCTTTTCGTCACTTTCCATCAGTTGCTTCTCTGCATCACACTAATTCAGTGCCTGTGTTCTTTTTTTTGTATCAGATTATTTGTTATGCTTTAAACTGCTTTTAACTTCACACTGAGTACGGTCATAAACACATTTGTGACAGATAAGAATCTGCTGTTGCTAGTTCAAACCAATTGATGCATCCGAGTCTTAGTAAGTAATTAAAAAATGTCACTTTAGAACTAGTATCATGGCTTGGGCTCTTTCTAACAAGTTATTGGAGAAACAAGGATGTGTTTGTGTGTGTGTGTGTTTGAGAGAGAGAGAGAGAGAGATTTGATTTGATTTTTGAAAAAAACTTTATTTACAATTAAATTAGTATCAGTTCCCCGTCTGTCGCTCACTTCGACGTCATGTCGAAGAAGCGACACTAGGGGTCTCTCTTGAGCGCCGAAAGATACCTCTGATCTATGAAAAAAGGCCAATGAGAGTTGGCGAACAGTATTTGCATACTCCGCCTCCGGATACGGATATAAAGGCGAGAGAAATACGCTCGTTCATTCAGTAATTTTCTTCGGAGCCGAAGGTTGTGTATGCAGTCAGCTGCGAGTAACACAACTGATCCTGCTTCTGATCCTCTGACGCTCTGCTTTGCTGTTGGATTTACGGCGCACTACAGCGGCTTTTCTCTTCACTGCTGGCGTGCAGTTTGCCCCTGGGCGCTTCGACAGCGCAGAGTTAAAAGAGTTGAAAGAGTGATTCTCTCCGTAAAAGAGTTTATTTCTCTGAAAGAGCATTACACAGCGGCGTTGAACGTCCTTTTCAGGACGCGTCTTTATAAAGATTTATAAAGAATTTCCGCCCCTGTGTAGTTTCTGGATGCGGTGATTTCTCCCCACCTCTCTCGGTCATAAAACACTGTCTTGCATGCCTGGGCTGCGATCACACGCAGGCAGCGTTTTATGAATGGTTCATGTTCTCAGTGCGAGAACATAGCCATGGCAACATTGCAGTCGTGTGGCTTTCTTTTGTAATGAGAGAAAGCCGTTTCAGCCGCCCCCCCGAGCCTCGCCTCCTTCCTACGGGATTGATGCAGGCGCCGCGGGCGATGAACACGATTTGGGGACAATGACGGGTTCTGTTCGCCGGGTAAACCCCCTCGAACCTCCCGCCTCCCTGGCACGCTTGTTTGCTTCCGTCTGAGCCCGGGATGAGCATTCTCTCCAATGGTTCATCTTCTCAGTGTGAGAACATGGCCGTTATAGCATTGCGGTCGCACGGCTTTCTTTTGTAATGAGAGAAAGCCACTTCAGCCGCCCCTGCGCCTCGCCTCCAACCGAGATGAAGAAGGGTTTCTACAGCCCCTACTTCATCGTACCCAAGAAAAGCGGCGGCTTACGACCAATCTTGGACCTCCGTGTTCTCAACCGAACGTTGCACAAACTCCCGTTCAAGATGCTCACGCAGAAACACATCTTAACCTGCGTCCGGCATCTAGATTGGTTCGCAGCGATAGACCTGAAGGACGCGTACTTCCACGTCTCCATCCTGCCCCGACACCGCCTCTACCTGCGGTTTGCGTTCGGGGGCCAGGCGTATCAGTACAAAGTCCTCCCCTTCGGCCTGTCTCTGTCCCCTCGCGTCTTCACGAAAGTCGCAGAGGCAGCTCTTGCCCCGCTCTGAGAAGCCGGCATCCGCATACTCAACTAACTCGACGACCGGCTCATTCTGGCCCACTCGCGAGAGTTACTATGCGCCCACAGAGACCAGGTGCTCAGGCACCTCAGCCGTCTGGGGCTTCAGGTCAACTGGGAAAAGAGCAAGCTCACCCCAGTTCAGAGCATCTCTTTTCTCGGGATGGAGTTAGACTCGGTCTCAATGTCGGCACGTCTCACCAACGAGCGTGCCCAGTCAGTGTTGAACTGCCTCGCTGCCTTCAGGCCAGGCACAGCGGTCCCCTTAAAACCAGAGGCTCCTGGGGCATATGGCGTCCTCCGCGGCGGTTGCGCCGCTGGGGTTGATGCATATGAGACCGCTCCAACACTGGCTACAGACCCGAGTCCCGAGACGAGCATGGCGCCACGGCACGCACCGGGTAACAATCACCCCCGCCTGCCGTCAGACATTCAACCCCTGGACAGACCTCTGTTTCTTACGGGCTGGAGTGCCCCTACAGCAGGTGTCCAGACGCGTCCTGGTCACAACCGACGCCTCCAGATTGGTTTGGAGCGCTGTTTGCAACGGGCACGCAGCCTCAGGCCGTTGGAAAGGGGCCCAGCTGCGTTGGCACATCAACTGCCTCGAGTTGTTGACCGTCCTTTTGGCCCTGCGGAAGTTTCTCCCGTTAATTCGGGACGAACATATCCCAGTCAGGTCGGACAGCACCACTGCGGTCACGTACATAAATCGCCAAGGCGGCATACGCTCCCGTCACATGTCACAACTTGCCCGTCGTCTCCTCCTTTGGAGCCAGCACCGACTCAAGTCGCTGCGTGCCACTCACATCCCCGGCAACCTCAATGTGATAGCGGATGCGCTGTCATGACAACGCTTGCCTGGCGGAGAGTGGAGGCTTCACCCCCACTCGGTTCAGCTGATTTGGGAACGGTTCGGCAAGGCCCAGGTAGATCCCTCTGCCTCCCGAGAGACCTCCCACTGCCCGCTCTGGTACGCTCGTTCAGAGGCTCCCCTCGGGGCAGATGCACTGGCACACAGCTGGCCGGTGGGGCTGCGCAAGTACGCATTCCCCCAGTGAGCCTTCTTGCACAGGTGCTGTGCAAGGTCAGGGAGGACGAGGAACAAGTCACTCTCGTGGCTCCTTACTGGCCCACCCGGGCCTGGTTCTTGGACCTTGTACTCCTCGCGACAGCCCCTCCCTGGCGAATTCCCCTGAGGAAGGATCTTCTTTCTCAGGGATGGGGCACGCTCTGGCATCCGCACCCAGACCTTTGGAACCTCCACGTCTGGCCCCCGAACGGGATGCGGAAGATCTAGCTGGTCTACCACCCACGGTCGTAGCCACGTTCAACCAAGCCAGAGCCCCTTCTACCAGGCAACTCTACGCCCTGAAATGGCGTCTGTTCGTGAATTGGTGTTCTTCCCGGGCAGAAGACCCACAGAGGTGTGCAGTTAGGTCTGTGCTCCTGTTCCTACAGGAGAGGTTGGAGGGGAGGCTGTCCCCATCCACCTTGAAGGTGTATGTTGCCACTATCGCAGCTCACCACGACCCAGTAGACAGCAAGTCTCTGGGTAAGCACGACTTAATCGTCAGGTTCCCAAGAGGTGCCCGGAGGTTAAACCCCTCCCGGCCAAACCTGTTCCCCACCTGGGATCTCTCGGTGTTCCTCGCCGGTCTTCAGCGATTCCCCCCAAAGTCGCTAGAATCAGTTGGCTCAGGGCCCTCTCCTAAAAAGACGGCCCTGCTGATCGCGCTCACTTCCATCAAGAGGGTCGGGGACCTGCAAGCGTTCCCTACTAACAACACTTGCCTGGAGCTCGGTCCGGCAGATACTCATGTGATCCTAAGACCTCGACTGGGCTATGTGCCCATGGTTCCTACCACGCCCTCTGGAGATCAGGTAGTGAACCTACAAGCGCTGCCCCGGGAGGAGGCAGACCCAGCCCTCTCACTGTCGTGTCCGGTACGTGCCTTGCGTGCCTACCTGGAACGCACCCAGAGCTTCAGGCGCTCTGAGCAGCTCTTTGTCTGCTTTGGAGGACAGCAGAAAGGGAACGCTGTCTCCAAACAGAGGTGTCTCACTGGGTGGTGGATGCCATTCAGTTGGCCTATCACACCCAGGCCGTGCCCCCCCCCCCCCTTTTTTTGCGGGTTCGAGCCCACTCTACTAGGAGCGTGGCATCCTCATGGGCACTGGCTAGGGGCACCTCCCTAGCAGACATTTGCAGAGCTGCGGGCTGGGCAGCACCTAACACCCTTACGATCTCAGGGTTGAGTCAGTCTCGTCCCGTGTTCTCTCAGGTCCGAGCCCGTAGAACTCGGTACACGTCGACGATCTGACCGGGTGAATCGCTTGTTTCCAGCGCCGTTTCCCTCGATCGAGGTAAAACAGTGCGCCTTCTTTCCCAGAGAACCTAGGTCCCTGGTTGATTCCTCCCTAGCCCTTCGGGCCCGCAGCAGTTCAGCGGAGGGGACTTGCTGGTCCAGTCCACTACGGGTACCCCAGGCTACCCCTACTGGAATAGGTGCTCCACAGATCAGGCCTCCTACGGGACTCCTCCTGTGTGTAATTCCGCGGTACGGTCACCTTACGAGCTGACCCGCGTCTCCCTTAGGCAGTCTTTGGCTGCCCTCCGGTCGCCGTGTTGTAGCAACTCCCCCCTCCTCGAGGCGGGATCTACCACCGCGCCATTTTTCCCACATGTGACCCAAGAGGCCATGTGATGTATTTCGCCACCTTTACCTCCCCTTTCGGGTGGGTGTGGCCTCCGCAGGGTCTTTTCCCCCTAAAAGAATAGGGATTCGGGAATAAGACCCCCTTCCCTCGATGCGGTAAGGGCCCTGGCTGCTCTTGCTCTATGCAGAGAAAACATAGAGAGAAAAGAGGGCTTGGCCCGTTCCCTAGTTGGGAGCGTCACCTTGTTCCCCCCTAGGGTAACCAAAAGGATTCTGACGCTTTTTCAGGGCATTGGGGAAGAGTACGTGCAGCCTGAGCACAGTTGGTCGCTTGTGCACGTAGAAATACCTGCCCACTTCTGTGTCAGCAGTACACGTACACGGCTCAGCGCATGGCGAGTTTTGAAGTGGACCCCTAGTGTCGCTTCTTCGACACAACGTCGAAGTGTGCAACAGACGGGGAACGTCTCGGTTCCGTTCCCTGATGGAGGGAACGAGACGTCGTGTCTTCCTGGCCACGTCCCGAGCCGCTGAGGTGCCCGGAACACTCCCGGCTCCTCAGAAAAATCCTGAATGAACGAGCGTATTTCTCTCGCCTTTATATCCGTATCCGGAGGCGGAGTATGCAAATACTGTTCGCCAACTCTCATTGGCCTTTTTTCATAGATCAGAGGTATCTTTCGGCGCTCAAGAGAGACCCCTAGTGTCGCTTCTTCGACACGACGTCTCGTTCCCTCCATCAGGGAACGGAGGTTACATACGTAACCGAAACGTTCACAATAACATAAACGATATAATACATTCAACAAATTTCACAGGGAATAGAACGTACAAAGAAAAAACCAAATCACCTTCACATACTGCACACAAAGCCCCATGACTGCACCATATCAAATCAAAAGTAGAAAGATCTCCCATAGTTTTATAAAACGAAAATCAATCAATCAATTTGATCAAAGTTAAAAAACAGACGTTAACATCATCACTAGACTTTTGTTGTATTTTGTTTTTTCTGCTGATATAAATAGCCATTTATGCTTGGCCTAAAATAAAATTCAACAGTTGGCAGATAAAACGTTTTTTTCTGAAAACACTTAAAACCCAAAATGAAAGTCTCAATACAAAAAGTTTAATTAAACCTACAACACAATTCTTTTAGCTTCATAAATAAAGGTTCCAGTCTAAAACAATGCATGAAAAACAGTCTCCCTTTGAAGACAAAAAGGGCATGCAGAACTGACTTCTGGATTTAACACAGAAATAAAAGAATTGACAGCAATGGCACCACTGAGAATTCTCCATTGAATGTCACCAACCCTCTTAGATATTGGTGGCTTATACAAAGATCTCCATTCAGGCTTTACATCATTACCCAGTTTCAGAACAGAACGCCATGGTGTATCATTTTTTTTTTATCAAACGCCTTCTTATTAAAAGCCAAAACACAGGCTCTATACAGCTTTTTGCCTTCACTTGACAAAAAATCTAAAAACAAAGATTCACATGGTTTAAGTAAAAAACCTAGACACTCATCAAGATTGGGTTGAACAACTAAACACGGAAAGGGATCTTCAATATCAGGAGTACTATCCCCTGTAAAAATGTATTTCAGTAAGTGGTCCTCTTAAATTGTAAAACATGATTTTAGTTTTGTCAAGAACTGTGAAATACACGAGCAGATCTGATTCCCAGATGTTTGGATGCTGCCTCCACATTCTCAAAGTGAGGTCAAGTTAAAGTCAATAAATGTCCCAAATTGAAGACCCTGGATTCATGAAATAAGCTACTGAATATTACTGCTATTAATGTCCAGACGGGCTACAAGTATTAAAGGTTTTTGTAATAGCCAGTGGAGAGAATGTGAGTTCTCGGTCTTATGAACACAAAAAAAAAACTCTTTCAAAAGATTCTGATAAAAAAAACAGGCATTCCTGATAAATCCAATTTTGTTGGATCCATTAAAAAGAGGGGTTTATCCAGTCCAAAACCTCCAATGGTGCGCAAAATGGTGCAAGTAACAGCACGCCAGCTAAAATCTGTCAAACCATCTAAAAATCTTTGTAAAAACTTTAGATGAAAAGCAGCAACCCTGCTTTGTAAATGAATCAAACCTTGCCCCCCTTCTTCTTTGGGGAGGTATAAAACACTTTCTGGGACCCAGTGAAGTTTGTCCCAAAAAAAGTTCACAAGGGCAGCTTGAACTTCAGCTAAAAACTGTGGTGAGGTGTCTACGCATACCAGTCTATGCCAAAGTGAGGATGCCACTAAATTGTTGACAATGAGAGTTCGACCCTATAGGACATATTTGGTAATAACCATTTCCATTTTTTTAAGCGACCTTTAACTTTTTACAAAACACCCTCCCAATTTTTTTGTAACACACTGTCATCTCCTAAATAAACTCCTAAGCATTTATTACCCCCTCTACCCCAACACAACCCATCAGGAAGTCAAGGTTTCCCATCAGTCCATTGTCCCAACAGTAAAGCGTCACTTTTTTCAAGTTAACCTTTGCATTAGACAACACTCTAAAATCTTCAATTAAATTAAGTAAAATCTGCACATCACTATGTCTGTTGATCATTACTATAATATCATCAGCATAAGCTGCCAAACAAAAACAATTACTACAATTTGGTAAAACCAATCCACTTAAATTACTTCTTAAGCTATAGCTATTAAGCAAACTTAAATTACTTAAGCGTAGCTATTAAGCAAAGGCTTAATAGCTACGGAATACAACATTCCAGACAAGGAACAGCTTTGTCTGATACCTCTAAAAACCTGAAATTGAGCACATAAGCCACCATTAATTTTCAGTGTACTCTCAACATCAATAGAGTACTCTGACCATGTCAACAAACTTTTTGCAAAAGCCAAAAGCTTTTAAAATGCTCCACAAATAAGAATGCTCAACACGGTCAAAAGCTTTCTCCTGATCCAACGATATTAAGTCACAATCTAAATTCAGTAATTTAGAGACATAAAAAATATCTCGAATTAAAGAAATATTATCAAATATAGATCTACCGGGGACACAATATGTCTGGTCCGGATGGATAACCTGATCCAATACTCCAGCCAATCTGTTAGCCAATGCCTTGGACAGCAGTTTATAGTCACTACATAGAAGTGAGACAGATCACCAGTTTTTAATATCAGTAAGGTCTCCTTTTTTTGGTATAAGAGTGATCACCGCTCTTCGGCAACTCAACGGCAGCCTACCCTCTGACAAGCTATCATTGAGTACCTCAAGCAGATCTGCACCCAACTCCAACTAAAAAGCCTTATAGAAGTCAACTGGGAGGCCATCCACTCCTGGAGCCCTCTCAGACTCCATGCTTTGCAGGGCCTTATGAAACTCTCCCAGGGTCAAAACTCCTGCGAGGTCATCATTAGCCTTCTCTGATACCTTTTGTAGACTTTCAAGGAAAACATTTTACACACAACACCCTGACTTGAGCTCACTTCTTTAAAGATTATCAGCAGGATCAAACAAAACCACTCCGTCTTCAGAACGCAGTGCATGAATAAAACGTTTGTCAATTTTTTTTTCCCAGATTGAAGAAATATTTGGAAGGTGCATCCATCTGATCAATACTTTGAAAACATGAACGGACCAGAGCCCCCTGTGCTTTATATCCCAGTAGATCAGCTAACTTAGCCTTCTTTTTTGAGTAGGGAGTAGGCTTCCACATAATGAAGCTCACCAGTAGATTGAGCAAATCATTGAGATTCAATTATCTATTTTTCTGAAATTGCGAAGCTTTATTCTACTTTTCTACATGTTATTGGCCAACTTCCCAAACAGGAAATGATATGTGTGAATGTACAAGAAATCCAAAGGGTGAACAATGCTGTTCCTTAAGGCCACCGGGGCTAAGGAGCAAACATATTAGTACGAGTACACTTGTATACCTACAGATGCACTAAAAGAACCTGTGAAATCAAAATTATTTTTTGTCCAGTCAAATGCTTGAATGAGAATGCAACCTTCCCCTGCAGTGCTTCTGGCAGTGTTCTAACTGGCAGAGATGATGCCTTCATAGGGATGATCACTTCTAAATGGAATGTGGTAGTTGGATTCAAGAAAAGTGACTGTAATTGATACTGTATTTTTTTTATGCAGGTGTATTTTTGATCTATTATGATCTTTTACTCACTTGTTTCTCATTCATTTGTGTTTGCTTGCACAAATGCTCTAGCTCTGTTGTAAGCAAAGTCTCTGATGCACTGTATTTGTTTGTGGGTTGGTTATGTAGCAACATGGTCAGTTAAATCATTGTTTGGATTCTCAAGACAGTGGTAAAGCGGTCAGACTCATTAGGAGGTGTGTGTGTGTGTGTGTGTGTGTGTGTGTGTGTGTGTGTGTAGGTAGGTAGGTAGCTTTTCTGGGCTGCATTGTTTCTAAAGTCTATTGGCTATTTTTTTTAAGGCATAAGACTTTTGACAAGTCCTGGGCCAACTTCATCTTTCAGTTGGTAATACGTCGACAGACCAAAAAAACTGCTCTTGTGACATCAAGGCGCATCATTGGGACTTTAAACGGTTGAGAAGTAAGTTCTTCATCAAATTCAGTAAACACTGTGAATGTACAGAAATTTCAAAGTTGTCAGAGGGAGAGGGGAATTATACACAAATGTACACTGATATACAACCACAGCAAAATCTGCTGGGAATATAGGAATCAAGGCTGGGGATTGATGTACATAACACAGTGGGGATTCTCCAAGACAATGACTGCAAGGCTTGCCAAAATCTGTGCAGAGTTGATCTGTAGTTATCAGGTCTAGTGGAAGTTGTTTCTGCTTGTTTTGGCTGACAGTGGAGTACAACAAATCATCATTTATTAATTACAAGCCTCAGAGTTGGTAAACAACCTTCATTCAGCAAAAATTAATCTGCCTCATATTCATGTAACATTTAGGGAATATATAATGTATAGAATATATGTAAATATGAATATGTCTGTCAGTTGGCCCTGCAGAAAAACTGAGAGACATTAAGTTCCAAAGCCTAGTGAGCTGCATTTTTATGCTTCATATGCATGCTCTCCACCCAAAGGCTATTCCAAATAGTAGGCAGCAAAATGATGCTGCCTTACATAAGACACCTCATTTTGCCACAATCTAAGGCAGCATTGCATATTGTAACGTGGACTCAGGTTGAGAGGGATCCATATGTCCAGATCTTCCTCCTCCACCCTCGGACCACAGGCAGGTTTCAACAGTGAGACATGGAAAGTGGGAGAAATATGATAATTAGCAGGTAACTGGAGGTGATATGACATAGGATTAATCTGTCTCAGAATTTTGAAGGGACCCACATACCTGAGACTGAGTTTCTTGCAGGGTAATCAAAGACGAAGGTCTCGGGTTGAGAGCCACACCCACTGTCCTAGAGTATAGTTGGGACTGGGACAACGATGGCAGTCCGCTTGCTCCTTTACCCTGTTTATGGCCCGCTGTAGATGGACACGTGCCTGATCCCACACAGCTTCACTACGCTGAAACTAGCTGTTCACAGCAGGCACTTTGGATGCACCAGACCATGGACACGGTAAAGGTAGAGGTTGCAGCAGCCCTGCCGGAGGTTTTCTGGGAATTTTTGATGTGGCGCAGGTGTGACAAGCATTCACGGAAGTACTAGTGTCAGCCTGTAACGTCTCCCACCAAAATCGATTCCTTAACAGTCGTACTGTGGAAGTAATACCTGGATGGCCAGAGCTTGTGGAGGAGTGTACCCAACGAATTACCTTTTCTCGTAGGTTTGGTGGTACAAACGTTCGGTTGGGTGGGCATTCAGGTGGATGCGGATCTTGTGCATGGGCCTGGGATTTTTCAGCCATGATGTCCCACTGGACCGGAGCTAGAATCAGTGCTGGTGAAATTATGGGTTCTGAAACGAGATTCTGAAGGGTGGAGTCATATTTTCGGGAAAGCGAATCGGCCTTGACATTCTTTGATCCAGGGAGATAAGTAATTGAGTAGTTGAATCGAGTGAAGAACAGTGCCCATCTGGCCTGTCTGGGATTTAGTCGTAGATATTCCAGGTTGTGATGGTCTGTTAATACCAAGAATGGGTGTCTGGCCCCTCCAGCCAAAAAGTCACCATTCTTCAAATGCTGCTTTCATGGCTAACAGTTCACAATTGCCCACATCATAATTCCGTTCATCAGAGGAAAGTTTGCGTGAGTAGTAAGCACATGGGAAAAGTTTCCTTGGTGTAGAGAGTGGATAGCGCCAATACCGGTGTTAGATGCATCGACTTCTACCACGAAAGGTGTGATGGGGTCAGGATGATGCAGAATGGGAGCCGAGGTGAAGCGATTCTTTAACTCATCGAAGGCTTGAAAGGCGTCAGTAGACCAGTGAAGCTTGGTGTGTCCACCCTTTACCATGGCAGTGAGTGGTGCGGCAACAGTGCTGAAGTTTCTAATGAATCTTTGTTAGGCACTTCAAAACAAGCAGTAGTCTGTGTAGAGGAAATTAACAAACTCATCCCGCGACTGTGTGCTTGAGAGGGTCGAGTTGGGCAATTAGCGCTCAGATGTCCTGCTTGACCACAATATAAACCGAGATGATCATTGATGCGTCATTCCCGCTCCTCTGTGGAGAGATGAGTACGACCAACTTGCATGGGTTCAACGTCATCACTGGATCAGTGCTTTGGACTGAGAGGTTTGGACAATCGGTCTGGTCTCCTGGAGCGAATGAGATTTTCGATGCAAATGGCAAGCTTAATGAATTGATCCAGGGTTCTGCCTTCGTCACGGCAGGCCAGCTCTGAACAGCAGTTTCAATGTATCCTCCACCCAAAATTCAGCTGCAGTATTTCTTCCCTGACACAGTGTGAGCAGTTGTTCCCCAGCACTCCTTCCTCCCTCAGAATGTTCAAAGACCTCTCTTAGACACTGAATGAAATCATTGAAAGTGGTTCGGTTCAACCCTTGACTGGCCCAGACAGCTGTTTCCCAATCAATCACTCTTCCCGTGAGCAGAGGGCACACCAGGGAGATTTTACTTTCATCAGTAGGATAGAACGAGGGTTGTTGATTCAGGAACATTGAACACTGCATGAGGAAGCCCTTACACTTGGTGGGCGTTCCATAAAATTTTTCTGGAAAGGCTAAATGTGGATTGGTAGTTACAGTACTGTGAGGCATAGAGATGGGTACCTGACTCACTTGAGACGGACTCAGGTGCGGACTGTTGGATTTCACCAACTCCTCCATAAGTGAAGTGAGTCGACCAAGTTGATGTTGGTGAGATGCCAGTAGGTTTGCTTGGGCAGAGAGTTCGTTGGACATACGCATGAGGACCGCTGGATCGGTAAGTGGCGAAGTCTTCTGTAACGCGGACTCAGGTTGAGAGGGATCCATATGCGGTTTATTTAAACAGGTAAGTTCAGAGTACAGACAGACAAGGGTCGAATAATCAGGGCAGTCAACAACATCAGAGACAGAGCAGAAACAGGGTAAACAGGCAGAGGCTCGGGGCAGGCAGCAAAACAGCAGTAGTAGTATTCCAGGCAGAGTTATAAATAGACAGGCAGCAAATGATTGTAATGTGGTAATCCAAGGCAAGGTCCAAACACAGAAAAGGCAACTCAGGGAATAATCAAAATGCTCAAAAATGTAGCCGGGGCAAACAAGACTTCGCAATGAGTGAACTAACAGACAGGGCTTAAATAATGTGATGATATGGAACAGCTGTGGGGTTATCAGACCAGGTATGCGGGCATAGGGAAATGTAGTCCAATGTTAATATTCAGGTAAGAGAGACCTCCGGTGGCCAATTGTTGAATCTTCACTGGCGTTCGTGACACATATACAGTTCTGTGCAAATGTCTAAGGCACATAAGGTGTTTCACAAAAACATTCGTCTTAAGATGGTTATTTATTTATATCTTCATCTTTAGTGTGTCAATAGGAAAAATACATTTTAGACTCCCAAGCATTACTTTTGCAAATAGTAAGGCCAAAAGGAAAATAGTGTTTCATTAAAACTAGAATAGTAGGAACAGAAAACTAGAATTCTTTTCATATTCTTCAAGTGACATAAGACACAACATTGTCCATTACTTGTCATAAATCGTCAAAATAGATTTTTTTTTTCCATTGGAAAATTCTAAGCACACCCAAGTGCGCGTTGCACATTTTTCTGACAGCGTCTGAGTGAAACTGTAAGAGTGGATCCTCATTTTGACCTCACATTCTGAGATGCTATTCTTCTCACCACAGTTGAATAGAGCAGTTATCTGAGTTACTGTAGACTTTGTCTGTTCGAACCAGTCTGGCCATTCTCTGTTGACCTTTCTTATCAACATGACATTTCCATCCACAGGATCCCAGGAGATCAGCAGTTACAGAAATACTCAAGCCAGCCTGTCTGGCACCAACAATCATCCATTATCTAATCAGCCAATCATGTGGTAGCAGTGTATAAAATCAAACAGATATGGGTCAGGAGCTTCAGTTTAATGTTCCCATCAACCATCAGAATGGAGAAAATGCGATCGCAATTATTTGGACTGTGGCATGATTATTGGTGCCAGATGGGCTGGTTTGAGTATTTCTGGATTTTCATGCAGAATAGTCTCTAGAATTGACTCTGAATGGAGCCAAAAACAAAAAACATCCAGTGAGCGGCAGTTCTGTGGATGGAAATGCCTTGTTGATGAGAGAGGTCAACAGAGAATGGCCAGACTGGTTTGAACTGATGTATTCTATGGTAACTCAGATGACCACTCAGTACAACTGTGGTGAGAAGAATAGGTTGGCACTGTTTTGGTGGCGCAAGGGGGACCTACACAATATTAAGCAGGTGGTTTTTATGTTGTTGCTGATCAATGTATGTATCTAAGCCTAACATCTTCCTCTCATTTTACAATATAAAAATGACTCATTTTATTCCATATATCAAATTATTCTGTGAATTTTTGATAGGGATTCACGTAGAGGAACTTACTATTTACAAACAGCGGCACTTCCAGGTTCTTTTGGCAGCCAGAAAAGAGCTGCGTTCAAAGGGAGTTTCATGTAAATTGAGCTAAAAATGCCCCAAAAACTATTGTTTACAGGGTTGAAAGCGCATTTCTGAAAGTTTTTTGGAGATTTAGGCTCCTTTAAATTTCCATCAGGATCGGTTCAACATGTTACATGTCCAACATAATAATTACAACCTTTTGAATCAAGTTTAAAAATTCAGAAAGAACCTGCATAATTTCTTCACTGGAACCAAAGATATCCCTTTTTAAGAACTTTTATTAACATCAGCATAAATTATTACATTATATGATGCTTATATAATGATTGTTAAAACTGCAATGCTGCCCATGTCCACCTTTGAAATCTGCTGCTCAAAAAAAAAACTAAATCATAGTTGCCTGTGGTGTGACGTCAGAGTAATATCATCTGTAGGCATTATTGGGGAGTCATATGTGCGTCTGACGTAATTATTCATTTCAAACGGTATACACAGTCCCGTGCTTTCATGGCTAAAGGCAGGACTTTCTCTGCAGCCCCAAACTCTTTTCTCTCTCACCCTGATACGTCATCTTTCCACGCATTTATGCTTAATACATTAGAGTAAGGGGACCCTCCAAAAGCTCTGAAAAAATTCAAACACTGCAAAAAACTAAAGTACAAATGTTGGAAATCTTTGCCAGGGATAACAGTCAATAATGCATTTCAGCAGTCTTTATACAAATACAATGCTGTGATTGACCAGTCTGAATGAAGTATTCTAGAGAGTTGTGTAAGAAGCATAAATACAATTAGAATTTATTCAGTACTCAAAAGAATTAATATAAAATAGTTCTCACCCAATATTTGGAGTATTGAGTTGTTAGATTAGCAACATGCTAACATCAGACTCTGTTACATTCCGTTTTAAATATATTCAAATGAATGCCTTTTCCGAAATAGGTTAGTCGGCGACATCTTGGAAATGACATCAAATGACGCTTCTCACTGAGGTCTGGGTTAATCGATCTGCCCAGACTTCAAAGGTCAAATGTTTGAGCACTGTTCCAGTACTTGTTATAAAGTAGCCCTTACAAAAATCGAGAGTTCATGGCAAGTTTGCCGCAAACATTTAAATTCAGATTATTTTCACATGCAAATGAGCTTTGCATCAAACTTGTGGCAAATTGTCCATTGTTGCCAATGTTTGTAGGTTCACCACTACCGGTGAAGAGCTACAAGCTTCTGTCAAACTTTTGCAGTGAATCACAAGCTGTAGCATGTGAAAATAATGAGTGTTAAATTTGTTTATGTTTGCGGAAAATTTGCCACGAACTCTTGGTTTTTGTATGGAAGGTTGTTGGAGAATTCAGAGTTCTGATTTTTAGTTACTGATGAGGTTCCATTTAGATTAGAACTATATAGACAGTAGACAGCAAGGCAACTCATTAGATTTTGAAACAGAGCAGTATGTTAACATAAAATGTCGCAGAAACCACCTAATCGCACCCAAAAAAGGGACACTCACAAACATATGTTTGTCCTGAAAGTTGATAATTTCTGTTTATAGGCCAAATACCACTCCACACTTCCAATGTTATGTGTTCCTCTTATCTGTTTCGAAAGGCTGGCCATTGCTTCAGCCTGGACTTCATAGCTTGCTGCACACACCAGATTAAGTCAGACAGTCACTTAATCTCAAAGCCTGAGAGCTCTATAGGCCAAGAGCCAATGAGCATGTGATAGAACTGGAAATGGCAGAAGATAAATAGAAATGAATGGAGAATGAGAGAAAGGTATTGAATAAGCAGTGAAAAAGAGGAGAGAGATGGACAATAAGACAGCAGGACAGACTGGAAGCAGAGAGATGAAGTGGCGAGACAGAGAGAGAGTGTAAATAGAAACTCAAATGACAGAGGGATAAGGAAATGGTCCATTACACAGATCAGAGGAGGTAGAGGTTAGGTGGGGCAGCACTTTCTAGCATGTGAACTTTATCTGGACGCAAAGAGTAGAGAACTTTACAGCGGAGGCAAGAGAGAAATCTCACTCCAACTGTGATCAAAACAATCTGGAGATTTAAAGGACCACGCATACACACTCATACACACAAATAAACACTGTAGTATTTTCTTTTTTGCTTTAATGAGAGACCTCATTCCTTTTCTAACTACAGGTACACTACAAATCTGTATTTTTGTCTTGTTTTCCAACAAAAATATCTAAATATCATTAAAACAGGGTCTATTTACTTGAGAAGATAATTTAACTTGTTTTTATAGAAAATATATTCTGAATTAAGTTTGTTTCTTATCCCATTAGCTATTCCTTTTTTCATGTTTTAAGTATGAATCAAACAAAATGTAATGAGGTTTTCACTAAAAAATTCTTAAAAACTATATGCTAAAAGGGGAAGATTAATTAACTTATTTCAAAATATATTGTCTTGAAAAAAAGTCATTTCACCTTACACAGTTTTGAATCTCAATTAAATCCAATCTGGTCTTTTGACAAGTCATACTAATAATTAGTAAAGGATTGCAAAATCACAAGAAATAGTGAGTTACATTGGCTTATGAAAACTAAACAAACAATGTTATAATGTTTTTTGTAACACTTTACAATAAGGTTCCATTTGTTAAAATTAGTTAACAACATCAAATAACATGAACAAACAATGAACAATACTTACTAACCTCTTCAACTCTAAAAGGGGGTGCCATGTCACGAAAAAAGTTTACGTTTAAAATGTTCAAGTTTCCAAATACATAAGTCAGGCATATGTAGTATTGTTTGAGAAATTAGAATCATAACTTTTCATAGATAACATCACTTCTGCATTTATATTACATCAAATAACAAAATATGGCCTAAAATCATTTGCGTCACAAATCAGCACCACCTAGAGGTCATGTGGTAGAAATATGCACATAAACAGACATATCATATATCAAATGAAAGATCTCATTCTCAGGAAAGTAACTGTTCAATTTATTTTTTTGCCCTAATACCACTGTTCTAAAGATTGTAAAAAGAATCACAAAGTTAAATAGTATTTATGTAAGACATCAAATACAAATGTCTCTTTTATGCACCGATCACTGCTAATGTAAGCCCCAATCTTATTTTACCTTAGGTGGTATTCTAAAAAATTTGACATTTTATACTTGTTTGTGAGCTTGCTTATGTGAATAATCCAATACTAAATATGCAGTCCAGCAGGAAAAGCATGCTAATCACATCATATGAAATATGTTATTAACTATTGATGGTAAATGTTGTACATCTCAAAGGGGAGGTTCTCAGCTTTCTAAAGAAACCTAAACTGAGCTTCTAGTCCACTCAGAGGCCTAAATATTCGTTGAAACAATGCCTAATGCATTTAATAATGTTAACAAAGGGAACCTTGTAGTAAAGTGTTACCATGTAAACCCTACCCTAAACCTAACCATCAAGTCTAACCACTTTCTTAAACCATAAACATAACCATGATCTTTAGGAAAATAACTTGAATATACTGTGGAAGAAAAAATTATTCTGAAATTCTGTTTGTTTATTGGTTATTCTCTGTTGAAATAAATGTGAAGTTGTTTAATATTTTGGCCATTTCGTACAAATTATTGCAAGTTGTCATGAGACTATGGTGATTAAATCTGTTTGTTTTAGGGACGCTTAGATATTTTTTATTGGAAAAAAAGACAAAAATTCTGATGTACATTGCTGTTTTATGCAGTGCTTTGAACAGAATACCAATGCTTTTCTCACACACACTCTCAGGTTTTCAAAGTAAAAGGTGAATAGATACAGATACAGATATAGGTACAGTGAAACACACTCACACACACACACACACACACTTGTTTGGAAGTCCAGGGGATTGAATTGATGTCTGACAGTTCTTTCCCAGTAAAGAAGAGGAGTTGTCATAAAGGGGATAAAAGAATGATGTCTCGCTAAGTCTGATGAGCTCCTACAAGACCGACACCTTAAAATGAACAAGGGAAAGAGTGACCTCTGTATTCCTGCTGTCAGCACAAAGGAAATATTGCAGTCTAACCCACACATGGTAAAGCCCATCACACAGCATGAATGCTGAGAGTCAAAGCAGTAGATTTTATATACTGTACATGTATGTGAACTGTATTAAAAGACATGAGTCGAAGCCCCAGGGGCTGTGAAAATGTAAAAAACACCACTCAGCATTATTTCATGCCTCACCTGAGGCAGTGGTGGCCTCCTTATCCACCTCTACAAGTCAGCAGGGACATGCAGCAAAGCTCTTGGGTAAGTGAATATAATTGTTAGGTGATTATAGGTGATACTAAATACTCATTGCCCAAACTGTGAAATAACTGTTTTTATTTTTGCAGGGACAGCAAGTACTCAGCAATTTAATTCTATTACCTGTTGAAGGGCAAAGCTAATGTTCACACAGTTGCACAGGTCTGTTTAGCACTCCAATGCAGAAAGTGAGAACTTAAAGAATAGTTCACCCAAAAAGGAATTAGAACCTAATTTAAAACCAATGATGCCCCTGCGAATGGGTGATCCTTGTTAGTGCAATATATTTGCAGAAGGGTAAACAATGCTTGTGACTGAGCCCTTGCTTTGTGATTGAGCCCTTGCAAAAAGGACGGCCAAGGTTTGTGCAAACCCCTACAAAAAGTGACATCCTTTGTGCAAAACCCCTGCAGAAGAAACAAACAATGTTTCGTGTTTGAGCTCTACAATAGGTGTGACGTTGCTTGTGCAGAACCCCTGCAAGGATAAACAACATTTGCGTTTGAGCCCTGTGATAAGGCAACTTTGTTTGTGCAGTACCATTGCAAAGGGATAGACAGCATTTGCGTTTGAGCCATATGACAAGGGTGAGCATTGTTTTTGCAATAACCCCACAAAGATAAACAGTGCTTAACCATTTTAAGGGAATTAAATAAACTACAGTTGCAGCACATGTACAGCACATGTGAACTGCTTAAGAGATGGACTGAGCCGGTAGCAGAAGACACGGCACAGTTGCAGTATCTCTTTAGCACATTTGCACTGCTTATTGAGCCAATAGCATGAGCACTGCAGTTGCAGTGAAGCAATACAAAAGGCTTCATGATTTGCGTATGGCCCTTGCGAAAAGGGAGATCATAGATGCAGTTACAGAGAACAAAGAGAAAATTACATGTGAACTGTAATATCATAAAGTGGTGTTCCAGAAGAAAGAAATTTCTAATATTATGAAAAGTAAACCATAAGAAAAACCATAAAAATGCTAATAAAATTCAAAGAAAAGAAAATGCTTCAAATGGTTCTTACTATTTTAAATGTTCTACTTAAAAACATTGCAACATTAAGAGTGGCTGCTGTGTGAGCTTATAAAGCAGAAGCTAGATTGTGATTGGATGAGATGCCTGATTAATTGAAAGTGTAAAGACCATGAGTCTTCCTGCTAGAACTACCACTTATGCTTCAATATCTTACATGGAACACAAAAGCAGAATTCTGAAGAATCTTCACATAGCAACAGTTCATAATGACCACATTTGTTAAACTCCAATGTAAAAAAAAAAGTATTCTGTATGATTTGTGCTTTATATGTGACAGCTTTGTGTGAGGAACTAGAGAACTGCTGCAAATGGATCACTGAGTCAATGATTTTAACTCGAGAACTTGATTGGAACAATTCAAGAATTTGTTCATTATTTTGGGCCAGTTAAAAAATCGAACTGATGCACTTCTAGAGTTTAACACACTGATGAATCAAATAACTCTTATTTATGAACAAATACTTCTTTTGAGCTGATTTACAAATCAGACAGATCACATTTTTTTCAGTGAGTTGAACTCAAGAACTAGCTTTGGATCAGTCTGATTCATGAACTAAAAGTTCCTTTGAGCTTATTCACAAATCAAACTGAATAATTTCTTTACAAATCACAAATCACTGGTTTCAATGGAAAAATATCAGTAAATAATTAGTTACATTTCAACCAGTTCCTCACACAAAGCTGTTATAAGACCCTGTGAAAATGTTCCTAGTTCGGGGCAATGGAGGAGTAAGGAGACAACGAAGCAGGTTCAAGGTCAGTCTTTAATACACGTGCGCATCTCGTTATAATTAAACAATGTTCAATAAATCTGGCACATTCCTAGACGCTCTGGCTGTTGTCCTTTAGGTCACTCTCTCAGCTCACTGATGCTCTGGTGTGTCTTTTACATCTCCCTTCACCATCACTATAATGAGAGACAGGTGTTAAGGATAATTATGAGCCAGCCTTACCGTTCTCTCTCTCTCTCGCAGACAACACATGACCACGCCCCCCATGCCACAAAAAAAAATAATAATTTAAATTACACATAAAAATTCTCCTTTTGTTTTATATAGAAATAAAAGCTGTAATCAGTTTTAGAACATCATGAGTGTGCTGTAAATTATGAATTTTCATTTTTGGATGAACTATTCCTTTAATATATAAATAAACATAAGGAATCTGACTGTATTCTTGAATGTGTGTAGGAGGAAGTGGCTTATTTGTATCATAAATAGGAGTGGACGGCAATACACCTGCTACCCACAGAAGAAGAGTTGGACAGCTCTGCAAGCTCATATAAACAGACACAGGCAGGTTCGTCAAAAGCTCTGGGCGGAAATGCTTTAAATACAACTTTCCTTTTAATGCAAACTCTGGTTTCACTGTGTCAAGCATTCTTCATGATGTCACTGTGTTTTGTTAGATTTCTCTCTCTCATTCTCTGCTTCAGCTTTCTACAGCTCTCCACTCTACACAGTGCAACAACCCGCCAATTGCACCATCAGTCTCTCAGAGAGAGAGAGAGAGAGAGAGAGAGAGAGAGAGAGAGAGAGAGAGAGAGAGAGAGCGAGCCTTACGGTTAATGGGCAAAGGAAGACAGTGTATGTGAAGGACAGTGTCATCTGCTCAGCTCTGAGTGAATGTGGCAGTGTGAAACATTGCTTTCCTGTTCAGATTTTTCAATGCTGCACACCATCAGACACTGACACATAAATATAAGACAGCACTTATAGGACTGGGAACAACGTGAGAGGTGTGAAAAATGTTGAAAAATGAATTTTTAAATGTTGAAAAATGAGTGATGCTTGCAAGGTAGTTACATCCCATAGAAAAGGAAAATCCCTCAAATGTCTCAATTGTTTCTCCTAGACAGGAATGAGATTAAATTGAGAGCAAATGGATACCTTTGCTGACATGTTTATCTCCTGGTTTCTCAGATATTTCTTCTGAAAGGACGATAGTAATCTCAAATGTGTTCTCACTTCTCTAGAGTTTCAGAAGCAATTTTAACAATGTCTCATACTTCTTATACCATAATATAAGTGTGCAATCAAAAAACAGAGATTTCAATATGAACTCAAACATTTCTCATCCTATCCTTCAAAGGCCAAATTATCAGGGCTTTGCTATTCTATACTGCATTCTCCCAGTTTGTGTTCAGAAAAGACTTGTAGACCCAAAGTTATATTATCATTAGTAATATTATCAATACACACTTATTAAGAGAAAGACTATAGAAAGGGAGGAGGCAGCATCAGAAAAGGAGATAAATATCTGTCACATATGAGATTAAAGGCACTTTATTCAGTAGAAGAGCTTATGCAACGAGAACAAGAGATTACATCTTGGTTACATGAAATGTAAACCTGGTTCCCTGAGTGGGAACGAGACGCTGCATAATTGCATTGGGAAATGCCTTGAGTGTCACATGGTCTGAAGCTGGAGGTGCTTAAGCGACGCCCCTTGGGAGCTATGTCACAGGCTCCATAAAAGCCTTTACTTTGGTGCCAGGGTTACGTTTCACGTAGACGAGACTCGAGCTGTGTAATCGCATTGTGAACAATATACATTCATGCCATACAAACAGTAGCTGCCACCTGTCTACGCCCATGTGGCAAGCATATATTGGCGCAAAAGTGAGCTAGAGTGTTTGAATAAAAGGAGTCATCCTCATCCAGATTATAAAATCTAACAAATGTGTGAAAAGAGGACCACCCTGCCACAATACAAATGTCCTCAAGGACGCACCTCTAGCCAAAGCCCATAAGGATGCCATGCTCCCCGTAGAATGGGCTCTAAAACCCTAAGGTGAAGGTAAACCACGTGTTTCGTAATCACTTGAAAATGCATCAGTAAGCCAATGAGACAGTTTGTGCTTGGACACTGAATCATCCCTGTTGCGGCCACCAAAGCACAGTCAACTGCTCTGACTTGGGAATGTGGACGGGACGAAAATGTCTAAGCCTGCGTACCCCGCGCATTAAAACGAGAGACAAGAGAAGGTCTGCTGACAGAGACTCCATTGATAAGCACATGCTCAGCTGCTATATCGGCAACATAGACTTTAAACATTGCTGGGGCAACCTCGGCCCCAAAGTGCTCTAACAGAAGAATCCAGCACTGTACCAACCGAGCAGTGAACTGGATCTTCACCTCATGCTGTACACCAAGAAGCAAAAATACACCACTTGAATGTATAAAGCTTCCTAGTTGATTAAGCTCTAGCATTCAGAATGGTATCATCCGCAAGTCCACAAGTCTGGCTGGGGGTGCCAAAATTTCCCATGGCATTTCCTCCAGGAGAGAGACCAGAGTCGAAAACCATATTTAAGATTTCCAAAACGGTGTCGATTGAGTTTAACTTGTATTGAACCCGGAATATTCCTTTAAGCTCATTTATGGCTCTTGGAATACAGTGCAGTTCATTTATATGATATTTTGTGCACAACATCATCAAGAGAATCCAAAAGAAAACAAATGGACTCCTTGATAAGCAAACATCTAATACATATTCACATAGTAAATTACATACAAATTTAATCAATTCATAAAAAAAACAGTGTTAATGTGACATTCTGGAAGACTTTCTTGCTTTATTTTAGTTATGCCACACAGAAACAGACAAAGCCAGGAGGTATCCTAGAAACCACAATGGCCTGAATCCTAAACTCAGCCAGCAAGTTTACGTCTATATCGGAGACAGTGAGGTGACACAAAGGAGCTAAATTTATCCATGCAGACTGGCAACTAACACCTTGTTTTGCATAGAGTCCATCTCAGGGCCTCTGCAGTCAGCGCACAGCAGTAACATTCAGCTCTGTGTGGCTCCACCTAACATGAAAGTGAAAGAAAGGAAAATAGTCAAACACAAAAATCAATTCCTTTTTCATAGGCTTATTTTAGAACAAACTTTTGTGTCCCTCAGATATGCAATGAGGGGTAACCTTTGGGTTCCCGCTGGATCCAAAATAAAAATGACAATTCTGATTACTGTCAAACTGAGCCACACAGCAAGACACTTCCACGAAATCTATTGTGTAGGTTATTTACTTTAGAAAATCTGCATTGGGTTTTCTGGGACATTTTTTACCTTGTTAATTAATGAGTGTGTGTTTTTTATATATAATTAATTATTTTTATTCTTGGTTTAATGTTTATTTTATTGGCTGCTTCACCTTTTTTTATTTAACTTCATTTGAGATTGGGCCAGATCTGCTGGATTCAGGTTATAAGCAACTCATTACCCATTGTTGTGACAGGTATTCAGGCAGGAAAGATTGATGTTCACTTAATAAATAAATAAAAATACAAAGCCAAAGGGGATTTTCTTTCCTTGTTTTATAATCAACACAACATTGTGTTGGCACCCAAAACTTCTTATCTGTGAACTCTGAGCAAAACAGGTTTAAATTCCAATAAACTCTATATACCAGTTAAAGGAATAGTTCACCCAAAAGTGAAAATTATTTTAACTCATTTTAACTCACTCTCATGTCGTCCAAACACCTATTTTCTTTTTTATGGGGAGCACAAAAAGGAGATGAATGCATGCCACTGTGAACAATCATATCTCACCCTTGAATGTGCATTGGGCATCAAGATTAAAATTAAATTAAAGGTTGTTTGTCACCAAAGCCAACTGTAAACTGTCTTCAGAAGGCTTGGAATATGACGCATAAGAAAGATAGTCATTCAGGTTTTGAACTTCATGATGGTTCATTGATAGATTAAATTATGACAGATTTTTCATTTTTGGGTAAACTATTCATAAGAATTTTGGGGCATTGCTGCTTTGTGGTCATGTTTCTGCTGTGTCCTCTGAATCATTCTTAAAGGGTACTGCTAAAATGCATGCATTGTAAATTACTTTATATCAATGTTAATAATAAAAATTTAAAAAAACAAGTGGCTGAACATAACTTAACCTCTACACTCGGCATTTGGGAGGCTGATTAAGTCAGAGCAGGCCAGCTATCAAGAGAACTAATTGAGGCCTTAATTACAGTAATTAGCATTAAACTGCCAGTCATTTACTTCCAATTAATGGAACATTGTGCTTAATGAGAGAGACAATGTAGAAAAATTATACAAATTGTGAATATTGATGCAAATTTGAGACTGTAAATAGATCTGCTAAAAGCCTCACCTGGGTGTGGCTTCAAGACTCTCCCATGCCATCAGTCACTTCTCATACAGCTCAAGTTCATACATTTTGGCACTTTGTCATGTCGCTTTTTCTTACAGGTGACGTTTTCAAATTAAGAATCTGCTGTTAATAATTTTTACATTTATGGTTTGGTGATAATGTCTCTCCCAAAGAGAGGATTCTGTGCCTTGACACCAAGTTCTCTCCCATGTGAAGGTAGCTAGAGGGATTTAGGACAGTGATCCACCTGTGGGGGAATCTTCTTCTAATTAATGTCAAGAATGATGATCACTTAGAAAACTCTGCTGCAGGGTGCAGTTCTTAAAACTCTTCATTTATAATAAATGAAAAGCAATTTAAGGAGAATCTTTAAACACTTCAGGGTATTAAACACTATCATTTGTGTAACTCCACTTAAGCACTGATTGTCCTTTTAAATCAGCATCTAACACACAAATCAATTGCAATCTAAAATGCTACACTATATAATATTGATTAAGTACTGAATCAATATAGTTATCCCAAATTGTAGTTTACAGATAAACCACAGGGTTGGAAGGGTTACTTTTTAAATGTATTCCACTACAGATTACAGAATACATGCTGTAAAATGTAATTTGTAACGTATTCCATGAGATTACTCAAGGTCAGTGACGTATTCTAAATACTTTGGATTACTTCTTCAGCACTGGTATATTTTTTCACTTATTTTAACTATAAAAACTCTGCTAGTACAGTAAGACAAAATGCACATGTTAAAAATACATTCTCTGAAAAACCTAAATATCTTATGCAATGTTGTTTCTAAAACAAGATAAATTGAATTGATCTTGTTTTAAGGATTTTTAGATATTTTTACAGGAAACAATTTCATAAATTATCACCAAGAATATAATTTTTGCCCTAATATCTTACTAGAAAAAAAAAATTATGATCTAATGTAAATTTCTTGATAAAAAAAATATGATCGTAACTGGTAACGTGTGCATGTAAATTGAATATAATAGCATTTTAGCTTAGCGCAAAGCTGACTATTTACACAAGGTTTATTTGTATTTCTTGTTCCACAAACTTACTTTAAATTTACTTCTCTGTCTGCTCATATGAATGTAACACATCATAAGAAAGTGTTTCAACATTGTTCAAATGCACTTTGGATCACATTATTTATACGTATAAATGTTTTCCATCTGAAAGGACTAAATATTACATGAAACATCAATGACAATAAAATACAAAGAAATCTCTTCAGTAATCAAAATACTTTTTGAATGTAACTGTATTCTAATGACCAATTATTTAAATTGTAACTAGTGGAATACAGTTACTTATATTTTGTATTTTAAATATGTAATCCTGTTACATGTATTCCGCCACTGCACCCCAACCCTGACCACACTGAACATAACCTATATCTCAGTTTTGTTGCACATTGTATTGTATATTGTACATTGTATTATTTTTTGTGTTGCAGTGCATTGTATGTACATCTCACACAGTAAATTTACTTTTATTGTCTTTTGTTTGTCCTACATATATTCTTTATACTAAAATATACACCAGTTTACTCGTTCTGTATTCTATTTAGTAGATTTTATAGGTTTTCCAACAGTGCATTTAGAAAATCATCTTTTCTAGACGATTCCTTTGAATTAGTAATTTTTTTGTCTTAAAGCCTGAAATCAAAACCCATTAAAAAAATAATAATTTCCAGAATTATTTACATCTGTGCCCAAAATATTCAAGGAATAAAATAAGGCAACAGTTCCAGAAATGTATAAAAGATGAAAAACTAGAATAAAAGAGTTATATCATCAGTCAGTTTGGGTATGTCTCTACTAGTTTCACACACATAGATTGAGGAATAATTGTCCATTCTTCCTTGCAGAATTGTTAAGTCAAATTGCAGGATGAGTGGTGATGGACTGCTCTCTTCAAGTCCATCCATGTTTTCTATTGGATTTAGGTCAGGGCTCTGACTTGGCCACTCAAGGACTTTGACCTTCTCATCCTGAAGCAACTGCATTTTTTTTTTTTTTTTTGGTGCTGTGTTTAGGGTAATTGTTGTACTAAAAAATGTTACCACCTGCCCATTTTCAGTAGCCGTGCCACAGATTTCACTCAGGAATTTGGGTGTACATGGCAGCATTCACTTTCTCTTCAATCCTGACCAATTGCCCAGTCCCTGCTGAAGAGAAACACCCCCACAACATAATGTTGTCACCACATGCTTCACCGTAGGTACGGTATGTTCTGGGTGGTGTGCTGTGTTTGGTTTTCTCCAAAGAGTTGAGCTTGGAGTTCAGTTCTATTTGGCTCTGCATTGAAAATTGAAAATCTGCCATGAACACCTCTTCAGATGAGTGCTGCTATTTCTATCTTTGTCAAACCTAATGTAGTTAAAAGTGATTATTGAGGAAAAAGAGTAAGCTGTTATTGCTGTGAAACTGCTGGGTGTGTTCCGAGACCTAGATCATCACTTAATTTATTTGCTCAGATGTGTTTGTCATTTTTACAAAAATGCCAACAGACTAATTGTTCAACATTCAAAGGAATAAAACACCCACACTGAAAACCCCCATAAAAGTTAAAGGCATTGTGAATGCTTCCCAGCATACCAGAAAGCTTAAAGGGATAGTTCACTCAAAAATAACAATTCTGTCATCATTTACTCACCTTCAGTAACCTTAAAAGATGCAATGAAAGTGAATGGTGACTGAGGCTGTTGCCTAACATCTCCTTTGGAACAACATGAACAACATACTAATTTTAGGAGAAATATCCTTTTAATGCAGGTTGATAATTGCTTGATAATGTGGAATCAACCTATTAGAGCATGACTGAAGTTGGGTGTGCACTTGTTTAAATAAGGTTGTTTTCTCAGTAGGATGTGAAAGAGCTTTTCGAATGGTTGAATTAATTTGAATGAACGTTTGTTTATCCACACTTCAAAAACACTGCAGGACAAAACTACTAACAGAACGTAGGGCTAAACACTGCACAGAATACTCCATTGCACTCCGATTTTCTTTACTCACTAACAGGCATCAAGCCCAACAATGTGAATCACCAAAGATTCAACCCTTCACTTTCATTTAAGTTGTCTAGTACTAATGGCACTCTCGCAGCATGCTGCTCTCCCACACTTTGAAATAAAATCTTTCGAGCTTGTTATGGACATGAAACTGGTCACTACATAGAGGACCTGTTGTTATGGCAACACTTATCACTTCAATAATGACACAGTGCTCTCATTATTGGTGAGGGTCCAACAAATGTAATGTTTATGTGCAATATGTGCAGCTTTCCACAAGAGCAAAACCGGATAATGTCGAATAAATATCTATTATGTTCATAAAGTCTCTGCCTCTATCTTCAGAGTACAATGAAAGAAGAAGAAAACAAATCACCCACACAACCATTATAACTTATAGTGCCATGCCTATATTAGGAAGAGATAAAAAATGGAAAGAGAAAAAAATGAAAGAGAAAGATATGTACCTCTAGCCTTGTTTTGTTTTCTCTCTCTCTCTCTCCTCTTTGCCTGTCCAATATCAGGCCTGTTTCACCCATCTGAAGGAACAGGAAATGAATACACCCATATCACAGGCTAATAATACAAAAACAGTGATAACAGCCTGACCAAAACAGACAGTGTAGATGACACAGATTCAAGCCACTCTCACACTCAGAATATCCACATCTTCGCCCAGCTCACACCTTCAAATTAAACAACTCAGCTAGGTAAGCTCTCTTCCTTTTGAAGAGATTTAAAACTGAAATACAGGGATTTGAGCAGAGCTTCCCCCTGCCCTGGCTGAATGAATTTGTGCCAAAATAATGTAGATTTTGATAGGACGCACTTTCATATGAACAACAAAAGATTTGAGAAGCTCCTCACTTTTAAAGATTGATAAGCCTATTTATTCTGCTACTGATACACAATTATATGCTTGGTTGTATTTAATTATTCTTATAATTTCCTTGTTGTTGTGACCGTATCTAAACAGACCCATGTTTGGGTCATGACCAACAAGTTTAGAACCATTATTCTAGAAAAATACAATTATGCATTTGCAGAGTTAAATTACACAAATTATATATTTAGACAACAGCTGCAAGTTTATGAAGATAGAGAAAAGGAGTTAGAAGATATTCAAGGTTAATTGATTATTTCAGATCTATGCAGCAGGCTGGCTAACATATGAACATATGGTTAACCCTGACCCAACCATGCCATCTAGTGCACATACAGAAATGTTACAAATTTTGTTCTGTAAAGTCATTTTTTAAACATATCACCACATTTTTCTCACTCAAAATCAATTTATAATTCTTTTACTACACATTCTACTGTAGCATTCTGATGCCTTTCCCAAAGGAACAAAGGTGGTTGGAAATGCGTAACTCACTAGCTGTTGGATTGCAACTTTGGGTTACCAACCCAGATCTTTCACCAACATGACCACCATTTGGCCACCTCCTTATCATTTGTAAGTGTAATGTAGTCAGCTGGTTGGTAGCTGTGCAGTGTGTAAACCTCACTCCCCTGGCCTCAAGAGGCGCACTAGCAATTTACGCTAGGTACTGTAGTCATTGTAGCCTTGTTGTTGCACCTACCACCCATGCCGGTGATCCTGGTTCAAATCCTGCTTGGAGTGGTCAAGCAGGACTGGTTACATTTGTCAACTTTAAAAAAGTTATTATTAATTATAGTTATTAATAATTATTTCAAAACATTCTACTAAACATTAAATATTCAAATCCATGCACTGACATAACTAGAAATGTATACAGAAACCCTAATCAAAAAGTAAATATGAGCAAATTCAGTTTTCATAATATTTTATCCACAATCTGTAGACACTGAGGACTAAACCACTATGAGAAAACAGAGCTAAACTCAGCAAAGAACAATCCATTCAAATCAGATGTTCTTTAATGGAACTTTGCATGAATTTGATACAAAAAAGAAAAATCTAAGAATAAACAGACCAGCAAATTTTGAAAGTATAAAAAGTTTTTTGCAAGTTTCCAAAATTTGGGTGATTTTGTTATTTTATATAAATACAAATGTGTTAGATTAAAACGGGGCTGCAATTAATAACCATGCAAATGTATCCAAAATAAAGTTTAATTATGATTATGTTTTCATTTTTCTTAACGTACATTATCTAAAGCTACACAATTATAGAACATTTTGTCACAAGAGTAATCGTGATTAAAATTAAATATTGCGATTGTCAACAGTAGCCTGACCTCTGGTATTGTTCCCAGCTACTTCAAGCATGCTGTTATTCAGCCTCTTCTTAAGAAAGCAAACCTTGATTCATCTGATATGAACAGCTTTCGACCTATATCAAAATTATCCTTTATGTCAAAAATCTTTTTATGATTTGGAGAAGGTTGTACATGCCTTTGTGTCTTCTCGATTGGACTATTGTAATGCTTTATATCTGGGTGTGAGTCAGGCCTCTCTCTCTCTCGCCTGCAGCTGGTCCAGATTTCAGCTGCTAGGTTTTTAACTGGAACAAGGAAAAGAGAGCATATTACCCCAGTATTGATTTCACTACATTGGTTACCGATCCAATACAGAATCAAGTACAATGTGTTGCTGTATGTATTTAAGGCTCTTCATGGTCTTGCACCAGAGTACATCTCTGCTTTAATAAGCTTGCATCAACCTTCAAGATCACTCCGCTCTGGTGATCAGTTGTGTCTGTCAGTTCCTCGATCTCGCCTAAAAACTCAAGGTGATAGAGCTATAGATTGATAGAGAAATAGATTGCTTGCTTGGTTGAGCAAATGCTGTGCTAACCATAGCATAGTTACTAAACTCTGTAAAGCTTCCAACCAGGATGAATTTAGAAAGCTAACATTTACTTCAACTAGTTAGTACATCAGGCCATAAAAGATATTTGAGTTACATTGACACATCTAATTTTGTTTGGTATGCCCAATTTAACTAGGTTCTTTCGACACAAAGTGTTTGTGTTGAGACTACATCACAATTTTAAAGTTAAGAAAACTTATTTAAAACACGTAGAATCACTGTCCAGGCTTATAGATTTTTTTTTCTCTTTGAGTGCATTACAAATGTATTTTTATTTCAGAAATCTGTAGTTATATCATTTGTATGAAAACTGAGAAAATAAGATTATTTCTTTACTGCATTCAGAGGAAAGAGTTTTACCGTGGGTGTCGCAATCTCAAGGAATGTTCTTTTTTTGTAGTAGGGGAAAATCATGCTGTAACTGGATTGATCACATGGGATTTGTGCCGCTAATGCAAAAAAATTAAATATTAATGGGACACCAAATTGCATCCTGTTCCAGGAAAGTGCTCACTAACAAACCACCAACGTGTTCTAATAAAGTCTCAGCAAGCCAATAAATATTAATTGCTTCACTTTTAAGTTGTCCATTACTAATGGCACTCTAGGTGCATGCATTTTTCCCCTCACTTGGAAATAAAACTTTGCATGCTGGTTGCAATTAACAGAATTTGCTTTTATAGCAACACTAAGAGACAGCAATACAATGCTCATGTAAACTTTTTTAAATATTATAAAACAGCATAACATTTATTACAGAAAATATACAAGTCACAAACCATTGTAACTCAAAATATTACCCTAAAAATAAAGCTATGCATTTTACAAGTAGACATGGCACCTGAGATCCCAAATTTTCTATGTCTATACTGTAGATCAAGTTTCAAAACCATTATGAGCTTCTTTATCTGTTTAGGGTATTGGCCACAGAAACTATGGTAAGAGCATGACAAGAGCATACCTAACTTCATATTTATCAGAAGAATTAAACTATTTAAATTCTAGTTCACATTTTACACAACCTGAGATAGTTAAAGAAGCATTTATAAAAAACTGTAACAATCCCAGAATAATGACAGATCCAATTTAAACTCCAGATTCTAAGCCATATGAATTCACTCAAAGATTTTACATTTAAGCATTTTGCTATTTAAACATTGTCATAGCAGGGTTTCCTGAAATCTAAAGCACAAAACTTACTTTTAATTAACTCCTGAATTTAAAAACAACATATAACACTAAGTTAAAAAGTCATGCGCAACCTTTTTCTAAAATATCTTACTCATTACCAATAAATGACTAAAATTCTCATGTTGTTGTTAGAGAACAATATCTGTTTACACCTTAATGAATTTCTGTTTAATTTTCTTTCTTGTATGAAGCCTTGCATCGTCACACGCCATCTTCATCTGAGAATTTGAATTTAGCGTAAACAATGAGCATAACCACAGACATGACCACACACAAGGAGCCAACCACTAAATAAGCGATGCCCAAGAACTCGTTCTTCCCCCCCATCCAGGACACGTTGCTGAAGACCACCTTCTTACGTCCATCAAAGCTCACTACAGGGAAGTCTGAAAATTACTTGGTTAAGGAACAAACAATGTAATACTCGTTCATGCTATACATTAAAGTTATACATATTAAACACAACCAAGACAACCACTTCTATCACAGCATGAAAGGAGACACTGAGGTTTCTTTAATGTTTGCATAGCAGCTCCTTCTGAAACAAAGATTTACCTTAAGACAGATCTCAACATCTCCTTTGACTGTCATGCCATTTCACCAATTTACATGCGAGCATGATGCATATTCAAAACCCTCGCTTTGTTGGTTCTACATTTAGCTCTTGAGAGGCTAAACCACACCCAACCAGTAAAACCTGTTTGCCTGGATTACAAGCAAACTGGCAGACATTTCATAATTCTGTAAAACAGGACTCAAATCAGTGTTTCAGCTTATGGTACTTGCTGTTACAGCATGTTTCCATTGACTGCTGATTTTTTTTTTAAGAAATAGAGAATTCTTTACATAAAGTATACTAAAAAAAGACGGTCTTGATATTGAAGTCATGAAAAAACAATTAAAAGGAATAGTTTATTAAAGAAATAGTATTTCAAAAATAATGTTTTTCCAAACGAGTGTAACTTACTTTCTCCCATGGGAACACAAGTTTTCTTGATAGCCCTAGTCCTAATTCACTCATGATATTCTTTAAAAATTCACCATTTGTGGTTTGGGGTGAGTAAATGAGGCCGATTTAATGACATAATTTTCAGTTTTGGGTGAACAATTCCCCGGCTTTTAAAAACTATATCAGATTTTTAATAGCATAGTAATAAATGAGTTTTGATTTTCAGATGAAGGATACTATAATGGACTGTCAGAGAGTAGTTCCCTGCTGGAAGGCCCGCGGCATAGTCACCATCTGTGATTCTTCGGTACAGCTTCCTGAACTGAGGAAGAGCTGCTCTCCTCATCCACACAAGAAAGTCCTGGTTCAGGAAGCCATTGTTGTTCAGATCCACAAGGTCCAGCTCATATGCTGCCATGGGCCAGTTAATGGGCTTCACTGTACCTGTAAATCAGCATTAATAAAGACAAAGAATCCAAGTTCCACCCCAAGTCCAAAAAGGGCAAATCTACTTTTGCCTTATTGACAAAATGAAGACTAGTTACCATCAAAAGCACTTGCAAAGGAGTTGTTTACAGGCAGAGGGTTCCTGTACTTTATGTTGTAATCCGTCCACCAAGAGATTCCTTTACCATCAAGTGGCACCACCTTCTTTGTACCATTGACTATTTGGTAGAGCTCAAACGTATCTTTGCACAAACAATACAATATTAATAATTCCAAGGGTACATTTGACAAATCATAAATGTGCAATAAATAGATGTATAAAGGTTCTGTTTACACCTGGTTATAAAATATCGGGTGATCTGATCACAAGTCATTGGGCGAGACAGATCATCGGTTTATTTACATGCGTCTCAAATGCATCTCCTGTGACCACTTGTGATTGGATTTTGAGAGAAGCATCTCTGAATCTGTGACTACTTACAATTTTAATCTCGCTGCAAATAAGAGGTTAATTGGTATACTAATTTTGATCTGTGCCATTGCACATGGATGCAAGTCAAGCAAACTAAAGTTCTATGAAGTCTTGTGCATGTACAGTAAATGTGCTTTTCTAAATATGTCGAACCAGACAGTTCCTTTAATCAAGATGCTTTTCTTTAAAAGCCGTACATAACCCTTGTTGTAGCACAGTGTCTGATTGAAAAGTGAGTAGAAGGTCCTTCACTGTTGTCACCCTACAAAAGCTATGTGGCACATGCATTTCTGACTACCTCTGAATATGGTTTTTGTGATAGTCTCAAAAAAAAAAATTGGACCAGGTTTACACCTGTATTTAGCACTGAAAACCGATCTGGTCACCTGAGATGTTAATACCAGGTGTAAATTGTCAAGTTGACCAGTTACAAAAGTGAAATGATACCATTGAACATGCTATTTGCTATAGCTCCACATGGAACGATGGGCTTTTTGTTGCCATCGTAGGCATACGGAGCACAGGAATCTTGTGGACTCTTGTGGGAGGAAGATACAAAACATAACAAGGAAAGAGGGATCCATTACTTTGAAAGAAAGTCCTAAAACACTACAAGAACATTAAAAAGATCACTCTTGCCAAATGCAAACCTTGAAGTATCTTGTATCACCAGTGAGCTGATAGTAGTCTTTTGACACACCATATTTTCTGAAGTTTTGGTAAAAATTAGACAAGCCATAGTAGAAGAAGACAGGGCCCTGTAAGAATTGCAGACATTATCAGCCACTTTGTAACAAGGAGAGAGAGAATCAGACTCAACAATAATCCAAAGACCGTACCGTAAACAGTGTGCTGAGAGAGAAAGTGATTTCACAGGTGCAGTTTGGTACCATATTCGTACAGCTGTAACAGGGTGAGTCCTTCTCAACGCCAGTGTAATCTGCCTGTGATATGGGAAGAAAAAGGACTATTAATCTTTAATTCATATTTTTTGCCTTGCTCAAAATACCCAAGAACAACAGCCACAACCCAAGTTTACTGCCACAAGATGGTGTTATGTAGAATCTGGTGTTCGGTACATTGGAAACAGACTTTAACAAATAAACAGAAGCAGCCATGTTTCATCAACTTGACCGACTACAGAGTAAAAAAGTGAAAAACACAGTGTAAAATGCTATGCCATCAACCAGTCGACTCTCACCTCCAGCACTTGGATGGTCTGTGTAGTCAGAAAGAGGGCTATTCCAATGCCTATAAAGGCCAAACCAATGAGAACAAAGCCAGGAATGACTATACCAGCAGAGAGTATGGGCTGCCATGCTGGAAGCCGTTGCTGTGTGAATGCTGTGTTGTCAGGCCGTTCTGCTGTCTCTTCCCCTTTCTTCATCCTTATGTTCTTCCTTATAGGAAGTACAGGTTTACTGTAAACACTTTAATTATAGATTTAAAAAAATAACACTCCTCTAAGGGCATGATAACAAAAAGATCAGACTACAGTGCAGTGAAAAAGTATTTGCCCCTATCCTGATTTCTTCTGTTTTTGTGTATATCTTATCCTAAATTGTTTCAAAAATGTAAACAAAATCTTAAAAAAAAAAGAAAGGCAACCTGAGTAAACACAAAATACAGTTTTCAAATGATAATGTAATTTATTGAAGCAAAAAAAATATCCAATACCAACTGGGCCTTTTTGAAAAAGTATGTGCCCCCTTAGTTACTAAATCCCCAAATTTATGCCAGCCCTATACAATCAAATAAACACCTAAATAGAACTTTTTTCAGCAGCATGAAGTTGGCTAAGAGAGTCTCACCCAGTAGCACACTGCCAAGGTCGAAAGAAATTCCAGAAATGATGATGAGGAAAAAAAGGGTTATAAAGGGTCTGGGAAGGGTTATAAAGCTATTTCAAAGGCTCTGGGACTCCAAAGAACCATAGGGAGAGCCATTATCTCCAAATGGAGAAAACTTGGCACAGTAGTGAACCTTCCCAGAAGTGGCTGGCCTTCCAAAATTCCTCCAAGAGCACAGCAACGACTCATCCAGGAAGTCACAAAAAAGCCAAGGACAACATCCAAGGATCTGCAGGCCTCTCTCGCATCCGTAAAGGCCAGTGTTCATGGCTCCACTATCAGAAAGACACCGGAACAGTGGCGAGGTGAAAACCACTGCTAACCAACATCACCTGCAACTCAACCCAGCCAAGACCGAACTCCTTGTCTTTCCAGCCAACCCTGCTGTTGAACACAACATCACCGTGCAGCTGGGTGCAACTACAGTGTCCAAAACGGTCAGAAATCTAGGGGTAACCATTGATGACGAGCTAAATTTCACAGACCACATATCAAAGACTGCAAGATCATGTAGACTTACACTCTACAATATCAGGAAGATATTACCTTTCCTCACTGAACATGCCACACAACTGCTTGTTCAGTCACTTGTCATAACTAGACTGGACTACTGTAACGCTCTCATTCCAGGCCTTCCTGCATGTGCTATTAGACCTCTGCAAATTATCCAGAATGCAGCAGCACGTCTGGTCTTTAATGAACCAAAGAGAGCTCATGTTTCACCACTCTTTGTCTCTCTCCACTGGCTGCCAGTTGATGCACATATTAAATTCAAGGCCCTGATGCTGGCATACAAAACAGTCACTGGGTCTGCTCCAGCATACGTAAAAACATTTATACAGAGCTACGTTCCCACCAGAAGCCTGCGGTCGGCTAAAGAACGTCGCTTGTCATACCAAAACAAAGAGGCACCAAAAAACTTTCCCGGACTTTCAGTTTCATCATACTACGTTGGTGGAATGACCTTCCCAACTCAATTCATGAAGCTTACTCACTCTCTATCTTTAAAAAAAACAGCTAAAAACACATATTTTCCAAGAGCACTTAACCATTCAATATATAAAAAAATGTAATAAATTAACAATTGTTGTTGCACTTAAATCTGTTTTGTATACTACTCTGATGATAGTGAAACTTTGTTGTATGGCACTTTTCGTAACACTGTCTCCTTAAGATGATTCGCTTGTGTTTTCCTCTTTTGTGGTCACTTTGGATAAAAGCGTCTGCCAAATGAATAAATGTACATGTAAATGTAACCCAGGAGAACATTAAGGCTCATCTGAATTTTCCCAAAACAGATCTTCATGATCCTCTAACCTTTTGGGAGAATGTAATATAGATTGAGTTGAAAGTAGAACTGTTTGGAAGAAAGGGGTCCCCATTACATCTGGCATAATTAAAACACAGAATTCCACAAAAAGAACAGAATACCTATGGTCAAGCATGGCGGTGGTAGTGTTATGGTATGGGATGCATTGCTGATTCAGGGCCAGGGTGAATTGCAATAACTGAGGGAAACATGAATTCTGCTCTACCAGAAAATCCTAAAAGAGAATGTCCAGTCATGAGCCTGCGAGTTGAAGCTCAAGCGCAACTAGATTATGCACCAAGACAATGATCCAAAGCATACTAGTAAGTCCACCTCTGAATTGCTCAAAAGAAGCCAAATGAAAGTTTTGGAGTGGTCTAGTCAAAGTCCTGACTTGAACCCAATTGAGATGCTGTGGCAGGACTATTAAAGGGCAGTTCATGCTCAAACCCCCCAGTGTGGCTGAACTAAAGCAGTTCTGCATAGAAGAGTGGGCCAAGATTCCACCACAGAGTTGTCTTTCACAACTTTTTTTGATCTCCAATTATCGGACGCGTTTGGTTGCAGTTGTTGCTGCTAAAGGTGGCACAACCAGCTATTAAGTTTAAGGGGCAGTTCGTTTTTCACATGGGTGATATAGGTGTTGGAAAACTTTTTTTTGCTTCAATACAACAATATATTTAAAAATGAAAACTCCTCTAAGGGCATAATGACAAAAAGATCAGACTACAGTGCAGTGAAAATTGATTTGCCCCTATCCTGATTTCTTCTGTTTTCGTATATACCTTGTACTAAATTGTTTCAAAAATTAAACAAAAGCTAAAAAAAAAAAAAAAAAAAAAAAAAAAAAAAAGTTTTTGAAACCTGTATTTTGTGCTTACTCAGGTTGCCTTTAATGTTATATCTCATTCAAAGATCTAAAACAATTATGAAAAATACACAAAAATAGATTAAATCAGGAAGGGGGAAAATAATAATAATATTATATATATATATATTTATTTTTACAACACTGTACATTGCAGCAAATGATACACAAGCAATTGTTAGTTGATTAAATGTGTAAGTCACAGTTAAATAGTTTTAAGGTAATACATTTGACTATAAAAGGGTGGGATTAATAGAACACATATTTAACGCCTACATTTATAACTTTTAGATTTAGGAATTATTTAACATTTAATCGTAACTTTATAACAATTATATTTAAGATTTACATACATTTCACTTTTACATTTAGATTTATATGCGACTTTAATTTTAAGACAATTTTAATAAAATGATTGTATATGTACAGCTGAAAAATTCGGCAGTTTTTGTTTTATTGCTGTAGCATGTTTTATTTTACAAACGGCACCCCATAATGAGTTTGTCTGAATCATCTGTAAGTACAACAACACTTGCTGACGTCGCAGGAAAACAAAACCGTGTGTTTCATTACTTAATTACTGATCACTCATTCTGAGACTCTAAATAATGGAAACTTACCAAATTCAAGAACGGAACAGAACTCACCTTTAGGACCAGAGTATCCACAATCGGTTTGGCCTATTCTAGTAGCTTACTTTAGAAAATCGCGAGCGAATGTATATCAACGAACAGAGGCACACCTTCACACAGTCGCTACTGCTTTACCTGTTCTGTACGCATCTTTACGCTTTGCACACGCCCCTCCCACCATGCATACGTCAAAGATCTGATGCCAAAAGGAAACTTCTTCGTCTATTGTTATTCATATGAGCCAACACGGATTCTCAAAACTACGGAAGCCCTGAATCCAAGAGGAAAAAACAAATAGTGTCTCAGTTCCTTCCTGAGTCTTAAATGTTTTTCTCTCTTAAAAAAAAGTTTTTTTTCTCTTTCTTCAAAAAATGTATTTTTTTGTTCTCTCTTCAAAAAATTAAATAAATAATAATAATTTTTCTATCTTCAAAAACGTATTTTTTTTCTCTCTTCAAAAAATGCATGTGGTACCAACCTTGTCCACCAGGTAACACTATTAGTAAACGTGTAATCTTATGCTTTTAATGCTTTTGTTGTTGCTATATAGTTGAATAATACATTTATTATTTATTTAAGGGTTTGCAAACCTTTATCAAGACAAAGTTTGCTCAGTGTTACATGGTGGAAGTGAAGGAATTAATTGAGGAAAATGGGAAACATGGGGAAATTTTTATTATGTCTGTCCTTTTGACATGTTAGGGGTGCATCTGGTAATGTTAATATTGTTGTAAGTAATCTAATTTCTCAGTGAAAAGATAATTTATAAATTAAATCCTCATGACTGAACTGGGATGTCATGTGCAGACTTTTATGGTGGAATTTAATTATAATAATATATTTTAAAATAACAAGTTGTCTATGCTTTTGTGAAGAGTTCCAGATGAAGAATGTCAAATAAATATCCAAATATTAAGATAATAATTCCTTTAACAATTATAAGCACAAAACACAATTTATAAATACATTGTAGCCTATATGCATCATTGACATATGTAACACCTGGAGTTATTTTTTCATTTCAAATTGTTGGTCTGTCTAAACATGAGCTAGACAGTTATGCCAATGTAAAATCCTCATCCCAAACAAATTGGTGAGGGGTGAGGAATCACCTATAGTAGGCCTCGGGTTCCACCAGGGGGAAGATTTTTATTAAAATATATATTTGATAAAATTATTATTTAATTTTTCATTTTGTGGTTTTAATTATTAGTAGTTTAGCAACTTCATTCATTCTCAGGTGTTAGGGGTTCATCTGGTAATGTTAATGCATGAGTCAGTAGACTAAATGCACATTCAACCGGATGACTGCAATGGAGATATAATGGGAGATATTTTCAGGGATTGAAAGAGACTTTTAAGAAAATATGTTTTTAAATATAATTGTATCACATTAATACATTTTCCACCCAGTTTATCAAAATGAAATGTTTAAACTGAAATAATTAAAATGTTTACATATTGTATTGAGGTCATTTCTTGTGTGAATTAATCAAGTTGCTAAACTACTAATAATTAAAACCACAAAATGTAAAATTAGACCATACGTTATTTATAGCGTGCATTTGATCTGGCGCCTATGATCACACATAGAAGTTACGTCCTTTACTATAGTAACAGTAAGGGATGTTTGCGCTCTTTCATGATCATCCATTCATCTGTAAAATAGTAAGGAATCATTTTATTACCATTATTACATACTGAGATCATACTAAACAGTGGTGTTTTTAAAACTCTCTCTGTTTGAAGAGAGGAATTTTTTTTTAAGAGAAATTGTATTTTATTTTTTGAAGAGAGAAAAAATTGAAGATTTAGGCTCAGGAAGGAACTGTGATACTATTATTTTTTTTTATTTTTTTCCACCTTGTGGTTTAGGGCTTCCGTACAAAACTGCAGATGCGAGAGAAAACATCGAATAAAGTGTCTCTTTTATTAACTGTTATCAGCAGTTTTATTATTGCTAACCAAAGCTCACAGATTATTTTAAATATGCTATTATTTCAAATTCAATATGCTATAAATACACATTGATTTACAGTGACCTCAGTGATTAAATTGTATTCAATCCATAATCAACTGAGAATTCGTATATATTTAAATTAATTCATTAAGTTAAATTAATTCAGCCAAGTTAGGTAAATTTAGATTTGAGTCTTCATTATTATTATTATTATTATGTTTATTATTACTAACGTAAAAGTATTCTTTCATTTTGCATGCAGGTGAACATTGATTGGATATCGAAAATTTGCATAAATTGAACCTGTTCGACAACAACATTTGATCGATGAGATTTTCACCCAATCATAGCACTGGACTATTTAGCTCCGCCTTCTATACGCTTGTCGCTGACTCTGATTGGCTGCACTGCTTCGGCAGGGACATGCGTTGTGTTTCTTTGTGCTTTGCACCCCACTGCTGCGAGGAGGTAAATATAAATATTATTTTGATAACCAGTGCACCTTATGATTGCTTAATACGAACGTGCATCACATTATACGTGTTTAATGTTTTATACGCGATATTTCTAATGTATAAACTGTAGCCTCTTAGAGTGAGCTTCAGTTTGTTAATAAAAGTAAAGAGCTCGTGCCGCTAGCAATAGCATATTAGCTAACGAGCGCATAAGCTCATCGGCTCATTTTATCTCTTTACAACTTCGAAATAATTTATTCTTTAGCTTCTCTATACTTGATCAAATTTTTGTTCTTTAGTTCTTTTTGTTGATTTTCATGAATTAATTCAGCGTTATAGTGGTTCGCTGCTAACGTCAATAACACGGTAAACTTGTAAAGTACATCCAGCATACATCTTTATTGTATTCCTTACTGATTAAGAGTCGGGTCGCTTAAAATAACGCATGTTTAAAAGCTAAGTGTATTGTGTCACCGGTTTTACTCGGTACTAAGGACAACACTGGTGTGAAATGTTATACCGGAGAATGGGGGGGGGGGGGGGCTTCCAATATAAATACAATAGCCCAACGAATAGAATAGCCTTAAGGAAAGAATGGTTGCCTAATGAAGACCCATTTTAAATGAACATAAATAATGCATTGAAAGCCAGGTGTGCGTTACCAACGTACGTTTATTTGCATGTAGAGAATATAATGTGCATGGTGGGTAATTAAGACATCTCGGATTCGGAATGACACGCGCTTGAAGAAGCGTCGGTCTATCTCAATTGGTCCAATAACAAAACATTTTTAATTTTCCATTTTTTTTTTGTGATTACCTCTTTGTATTGGTATTGCAAAACCACCCATTTTTTTATTTTTATTTTACTTGGTTTAACCACGACGGCCATCTTTGTGTCATGGCACACGACAAATGTAGGTTATACAGCCGTTTACCTCAGTATCTCGGCTCAGGATGGTCTGAGCTCCTTGGAACAAAAACTGATCTCTAGAGTACATTACTGGGTACATGGATGTATAGACATTTTGCACAATCCTCAAACACTTAGAACTTAAGTCCTAACATAATGCTCAAGATTGCTCAAAGCTCCACATTTAGGGTCAATTT
>JAVLUX010000013.1:25652500-25682500 GCA_032164185.1 Moxostoma hubbsi
GAAGAAAGAGAGACCGGTGGATCCGTGACCGAAGGTGCACAATTCAGATATATTACTATTATAATACATTATTATTATCATTTGTTTACAAATTATACAAATATTTAAGTTGAATGTGTTCCTGTGAATTAAAAGTGAGCTGATATCTTACAACTAAATTAAACAAAAAAGAGCTCTGAATCCTTTAAAGTCCAGATACAAGTTTAAAAATTTTTGCAAAAAAAACCTGCTTCTTTTCTACAGCTGACTGTAAATTTTGCTGCTACATTATCCAGTATACTAGTTTATAATAAAGTTTTACTTAATATGCTACACCTTTATATTGAAATAATGTGTAGTTAGAGGTTTGTGTTTCTTAACATATTAAAGAGCACATCCAATTAGTTCCACACAATAATGTACAGATATTCTAAACTGATTATGCAAAAAAAAAAAAAAAAAACAACAACACTGGTATTGGATTGGGATCATATCAGCCAATAACTTAGATTTCTGATATTGGAATCGGATCGGAAGAGAAAAAGTTGTATTGGTGCATCCCTATCCAAAATTGGCAGTGATGAGTCATATAGATTTGTTCACCCCCCATAGCCGAAGTAGATCTCCCCCTCTAACATGATTCAGCAATGTAGAGAACTAGTGTAAATCCTCATGAAAATGGACAACTCACAATTCATACAGATTTGATAGGCTGCTGATAAATATATTTCTGATGATGATATCATAACGTGGGCCACAAAAGAGCTTGAGGGCCACATGTTGAGTAGCGCTGCTGTACAATCAAAGTAAATATACAGAATTTGCACACATCTCTCAACTCATAACCGGAAATCTGGCCTTCATTCATCGCTGTTGTTGGGAGCAGTTGCACAAGAGTGAGAATAAACCTCTTTTGATGCCCTGTGATAGAAAACAGTCCGTTTATGACTTTGATAAAAACTACTGTAGTGCTGTCAGTCGATTACATTTTTTTAATCGTGATTAATCATATAATTTTTTGTAGTTAATTGTGAGTAATTGCAGATTTTGAAAATGCTGAAATTTAACACTGCAATCGTGAAGCTGTGTCATGATTTGCATCAGATCACCAGTGGCACTTTGAGCGGCTGCAGACAAAATGACTCTGCGTTTTCGTGATAGTTAAGACTTGACATGCTTCTGTTGTAATTAAAATGCTTGATTTCTATCACAAGCCTCTTAGTTTGTTTTGTACATCAAATAGCTTTATGAGATCCTTTATCTTTAAGTGCTGTTGTGTGTATGTGTTTAGAGATTATTTATTGAGATAACAACGTCCACGGCTCTATCAAAGGAAAGGAGAGAGCGTAACAGCTGCGTTATACTATTTTATGCTAAGCTTGTAGGCTCACTTTGGTATAAGGGCTCTGGTGTGTGTGAGTGTTTGTGGTGTGTGTGTCAGTGTAATGACTCCGGGGGGACAAATGACAAAGGTTCCGCCCTGCCCAACATGTTGTTATGTTGTATTAACAGTAAATGTGTTAATCGTGATAGCTCTAGTAGAAAACAAACTGCAAATTCCATGTGTGGAAAGAGTACCAATTAATGAATATGTATTTTTAATAAAGTAAAACATGCTTATAATTATAAAGCTTGGAAACGTTTATAGAAGGCTCACCTATGAGTGGTTGGAGAACATGTTGCTACATGTGATCACTGGTCAGATTGCAATTTCATATATGCTGGTTATCTTTTTGTCATGTGGTTAAGACTGATGATGCTTCAGGAGGACTCATACTGGCTAGTTTTCTCTCCCCCTTTTGGCTCCTTTATATGCTGTTTATTTCCGCTGTTCTGCGATCACACTAGAACTCTCTTACTCTGTGTCTCTGGCTTTTAAATATGCTCTCCTTTCCTCATTTCAGGAGAAGCCCGTCATCATCTGTGATGCTGTCCATTAAGAAGTCAGACCCAGGCTCTTCCTCTTCCTCGGGGGGTAACGGTGGCGATTGTGCCCCGGAAACCCTCTCTGCCCCCCAGGCTGGTGCAGCTGGTAACTCTGGTGCAGGTTCTGCAGAAGTGAAAAAGAAAGAGAGAGCCTCCCCGAGTGGAGAACCAGGTGGTCCTCCTCTAATGCATCCTCCTGGACCAGGAGGGGTTGATCAGGACTCTGCAGAGGGACGTAGGACCAGCCGTCGCAAGCGGGCAAAGGTAAACATCTCTATTAGCTTGACCTGTTGGGGAGACACTTTTTTTTATCAGGCAGAGCAAGAATATACTGAGGGAGTGGCATCACTCTTAGTTGATTGAATACATTTTGTGTATTACAGTTGCTTCCAGTCTACCTGCTGTAATAAATTCAACAAGAATAATGCCACTAGTTAGCACAAACCCCAACCACTTAAGAGAACTCATCTGAGATCATTTTGGTCCAAAATTAGATGTGAGATTCTGCCCATGTTGTGAATAATGTCTCCAACAGTTGAAGTCAGAAGTTTACATACACTTTTGTTGAAGTTATTAAAACTCATTTTTTTAACCACTCCACAGATTTCATATTAGCAGACTATAGTTTTTTAAAGTCGCTTAGGACATCTACTTTGTGTATGACATGAGTCATTTTTCCAACAATTGTTTACAGAAAAATTTTCACTTTTAATTGACTATCACAATTCCAGTGGGTCAGAAGTTTACATTCACTAAATTAACTCTGCCTTTAAGCAGCTTGGAAAATTTCAAAAAGTTATGTCTTGCCTTTAGGAAATTAGCCAATTAGCTTCTGATAGGCTAATTTGAGTCAATTGGAGGTGTCCTTGTGGATGTATTTTAAGGTCTACCTTCAAACCCAGTTCCTCTTTGCTTGATACCATGGGAAAACCAAAAGAAATCAGCCAAGACTTTAGACTCCACAAGCCTGGTTCATCATTGGGGGCAATTTCCAAATGCCTGAAGTTAACCACATTCATCTGTACAAACAATAGTAATCAAGTATAAACACCATGGGACCACGCAGCCATCATACCACTCAGGAAGGAGACACATTCTGTCTCCTAGATATAAACATAATTTGGTGCGAAAACTGCAAATCAATCCCAGAACAGCAGCAAAGGTCTTTGTGAAGATGCAGGTGGACAAGTATCTATATTCACTGAAAAACGAGTCCTGTATTGACATAACCTGAAAGGCTGCTCAGCAACGAAGAAGCCAATGCTCTAAAACTGCCATAAAAAATCCAGACTACAGCTTGCAAGTGCACATGGGGACAAATATATTACTTTTTGGAGAAATTTACTCTGGTCTGATGAAACAAAAATGTTTTGGCATGTTATGTTTGGAGGAAAAAGGTTGAGCCTTGCAAATGGACAATGACCCCAAGCATACCTTCAATTTGTGGTAAAATGGCTTAAAGCCCTGACCTCAATCCAATAGAAAATTTGTTTGTGCGTGTGCAAGCAAGTAGGCCTACAAACCTGATTGCCTTTATTGTAGGATTAACTACAAACAAAACCATCAAATGAACACAGATCAGAGAGATCCCCCACCGTGCAATTAGAGAGTCAAAAAAATGAATCTATAGCACCTAAATTGCTAAAGGAGACAGTCTTTCCCATGCCTTTTTAATTTCAAACTAGAATTTGTAATGACAGATCTGACCAATAAAGATCCTCCTTTGTTCCACAAACTTAAACCCTCAGCATTACCGTCTGAACTTCCACATAGAGCTAAAGTAGGTTTTCTTTGAAAGGTTTCCTTGTGACATCCACATGAGATCCTCATCCTAGTCCCAGTACTTTAATTTAACCCAATAAAATACCTAGCCAGATAATTCTGAAAATGACTCTGACCTGTGATCAATTTTGTAACTGACAAATTAATGATTATAGCCTGATGTACCTTTTTAAAATATGTGTAGTGATTTGTAATCACTTCTGTCTAACAAATCGATGATTATAATCTTTAATCTTGTATGGTAACTTCAAGGTTCTTCAAGCTTCAACTGGATATTATACCCCTACAATCCGGTTTCTCATATCATGTAATGTATTATCCATGTTGTAAAACTAACGAATTAACCAGTATGATTTGTAACCAGGATTTTCAAGTTTTGTTACTTACACGTATAATATTATTTAAAGAATGTCATATTTGGTAAGTAAATGCTTGCTTGTTTAAGTAGAGAATGTTGATGACAACAAATGTCATGTCTCTTGTACCGTTTTCAAGATATAAAAGTTCCTGAATAAACATGCACTATTTGAGCGGGAGTTTGTAAGAATCCTCCATAAAGGATCATAAATAAAAATTTGTTTTGATTTATTTTGCTCAGTTGACCAAACTTCTGATTGGCTCAGAACACCTTTGGGGTGTGGCCAATTTCAGTTAAAAACTTAACCAACCCAAGGAAGAACTCCCTTCACTGATCATCATCTTCTGTTGAACTCCTCCCTTGCAATGCTCTCGTTTGAACCATCGCTTGGTCTCTCCTCTTCTGCTATCTGGCTGCTTCCAGATCTTCTGTGCCATATAGAGTCCAAGGAAAACTCAGGACACACAAAGTCGCAAGTAGGCCTATCACACTCTGCTCTACGGTTCACACACCCAACGGGAGTCGCGAGCCCTCCTTGCAGAAGGCCTTGCTTCATCCAGACAATAAATATCAATGGAACGAACTTTCTACAAACGCCAAAGAACCAAGCAACTTATGAAAACGCAACGCAAGGAAATGCAATGACATACAAGTACATCTCCAGTCTTTTGCTCAAAGTGCAGGTGTTTTAGTTGAATACTTTGGGTAATCTGATTGCCAATCGATTTAGACTCCAAAAAGGATAAATGTTTCTTAAGGCATTGTCAACAGACTCCATAAAGATCATGTTCACTGTATTGATCATTCAGTCACTTTACTCATGAACCTGTTTCATGTTGTAAGTGTTAGATTAGTTTTATGTTTAGAATAGCAATAAAGTTAGTCTGTATTCAAAGATAATTTGACTGTGGTATATTTTGATAAATAATCTCATCCCTGTTTTTAAAAGATTTAGCTTCAAAGCTGTACCTAAATACATGTGATTTTATTTTCAATAAGCCATGAGAATAATATCACTCCAATAAGTGAATTTAATCATTATTTCCTTATTAAAGCTAATTCCTTACAGTAGAAATTGTGAGCTGATACAACGAGACGTATTATGAATTTAATGGTGGAGAATTTTATTCAGACAAATAATCTAGTTATTTGTCTTATCTAATGTATAATGGTTGTCGAATGCGACTAATTCAATTATACATTTTCTTACATAATAATGAAGAATATGGACAGTTTAATTTAATTCCTAGCTCACCCATACTGTTTTCCTACATATAATGGTGGAGGTACGTGGGCACTTTAATCTGTAACGTTGATCTACATCAACCAAATTTACTACATTATTGTGAGAAGCTCGTGGAAGGCGTCCCAAAATATTTGAACAAAGTTAAACAATTTAAAAGCAATGCTACTAAATACTAACAAATTGTATGTAAACTTCAGACCCACTGGGAATGTGATGAAAGAAAGAAAAGCTGAAATAAATAATTCTCTCTATTAATATTCTCATATTTCACATTCTTTTTAATATTATTATTATTAACAATTTTTATTGATTCCATTCAACAAATTAAATAAACATAACAGAAAATGCTAAATCAAATTATATATATATAATTAAAGCCTTCCCCCCCGAACATCTAGCCTTCTATATAACCCTTCTTCAAAGGCCGCCACCCTCATGAAATGAGGGCACTTCAGCCGACCTTCAGCCCCTTAAAATAACCTGTCAGTGATCATGACGCTAGTTTGGACCCAACTCTTAATATGCCTATTCCCTATTGCCCAAAATACAGAGTCTGGGGCAAAATGAAAGCCGAATGCCCAATACATCACATACAAGACTCTGAACTTTCAACCAGAACTCCTGAATCTTAACACACCCCCAAAAGACATGGTTTATGTCTCCATCCTCTGATTGGCATCGCCAGCAGGTGGGTGTGTCTTTAAGACCAAGCCTATACAGTCTAGTGGGGTCCAATAAAATCAATGTAAAATCTTGAATTGCATAAGGTAAACCCATGCATCTCTAGATACTAGACAATATTACTGTCTTGCCCTAAATAACCAACACTCCACTTTCCGTGACAAAATGGTATTATATCTGTATTTCAATCAGGTAAATTCTCTGAGGCCGAATCAGACGACATACGGTGCTTCAGTTCTGTTTCTTAACTTTTAATATTCTCTTCCAACTCCACAAGTTCTCGTGCTTTGGATTTTTGATGAATGAGGCATACGGTATGAACCTACCCTTAAGTGCCTCCCCACCCACTCCCACAGAGGATACTGAGGACCAGTTGGTCTCCATATAAACTTTGATTTCAGTCTTTAACATTTGTTGGAAATCAGGATTTTGCAAAAGGGATTAATTAAAGTGCCAACTAGACATTGCACATTCTTAAAATATAGTGATCCTAACTGACCTAATATAGGGAATGTTTTCTACGAATAAATGTCAGGAATTGGAAAAATCTGAGTTTAAATTAAATTGGCTAAGGTGTATGTAAACTTCTGACTTCAACTCTATTTCACCACAGCTGAAGTAGAACTTGGTTTTAATGGAGCTTTTATTGTGCCTCCTGCTGCAGGTGGAGTACAGGGAGATGGACGAGAGTCTTGCAAATCTGTCGGAGGACGAATATTACTCTGAGGAGGAGAGGAACGCTAAAGCAGAGAAAGAGCGAAAGCAGGTGATTCCTCCACCTGCCCCACCGGTTGAGGAGGAGGTCGACAGCGAGCCTGAGGAACCATCAGGTACAGAGTGAACACAAGCTGGTTTGAATGTGGTGTAAAGTGTTACAGAATCTAGAGAAAATCTAAAGAACTCAAGGTATACTTGTACTAGGGCTGGGCGATTATTATTTTTATTTTTTTGGATTTTCCCCAATTTGCCATACCCAATGCGCTCTAACTCCTCGTGGTGGCGTAGTGACTCGCCTCAATTCAGGTGGCGGAGGACGAATCTCTGTTGCCTCCACATCTGAAACAGTCAATCCGCTTTGCCGTGGAGACCTATTATGCGTGAAGGCTTCACACTATTCTCCGTGGCATCCACATGCAACTTGCCACACGCCCCACCGAGAGCGAGAACCACATTATAGTGACCACGAGGAGGTTAACCCAACGGACTACCCACCCTAGCAACCGGGCCAATTGGTTGCTTAGGAAGTCCGAATGGAGTCACTCAGCACGCGTCACCAGATATATTAAACAGTAGCCCAAAGTGTGAAATTTGCTCCCACCTTAAGGCTGAATCCAGCTCCTTATTTGTAAGTCTTTCATGAGCGAGTAAGTTTGCTCATCTAACTGTAACAGTGGTAGGCAACCTGTAAGAGTAAAGCATGTCAAGAAATGCTGTTAAACACATAAACACATGCTTGAAGAAACACATTTTATTATATATTTTTTAAGAACAATAGAAAAGCTGTCAATGCTAGTCTCTGATTCGTTTGGTTGTTCAGAGGCGTGCAGCAGGAGCGTGTCTCGTGGAACACGTGCATGTAAAGAGTCTTCACTCTTCTCTGTTTCTATTATCTGAAAACAGTTTGCAAGAATTGTGTTGTGTATAAGAATGCTGCAAATGACCTAAGACCATTTCAGGAGGTGCTCGAAGTTTAGTTTTCTTTATTTCCACAGAGCAGTTCGTGCTTGACCTGTATTGTGAAGGCAACTGTGCAGGTTAGCACAAATATATCTTTGTATTAAAGAAACAGACGAAAGTGATTAAATCATAAAATAATACAAGACCACATTCACCTAAAACCTGAAATTGAGTTCTATTTTCTTTTCTTTAGGCAGCATTAACTGTATTAACAAAGCGCTATACAAGCACAAATTCGATAGGAACACACATTTTGCAACATTATTTTGGGAACACAAGGGAATTTATTAGGCTTCTAATATGAAACTGTACTATGTTGACTTCTTTTGGCCAGACAGTGTAATATTGCATTATTTTTGTCAAATAAAGTGCTGCATAACAGAGCATCACAGATGTTATATATTGCTTAAATATACAATTAATATTGATTTATTATTATTATAAGTAGTATTAGTATTCCAATTGAAGCCCTTTCAGTTTCTGTGTTTTAACCTCCGGAAAAGCTGGTCGTTACATGACTCAAAGTTATTAATAAACTGCAAACTAGAGCTGTTAGAAAAAAATAATTTCAGCGATTCATACTCAAATGATTCTGAATCAATTCTCAAAAGCATCCATAAAAAGCATTCTGATTTTTAAAGCAGCTGTTAAATAAAAAGCTGAAAGGGAAAAAATTGAGTAAACTTTTTTTTTTTTTTTTTTTTTTTGAAGAAACTGAATAAAGAAAGCTATTAAAGGACAAGATTCATCGAGAATCGTTTTATAATCGAATCGTTACCATTTGAATCGTAATCCAATCGTGAGGCCAGTGAAGATTCACACCTCTACTGCAAATGGCTGCTATTTTATTAAATAAATATGTAGTCTGTATGAAGTGAATAGGTGTTCTGCTTGCGGTAATCTGCTACAAACAAGGCATGCGAGTGTGAACCAAGGAGCTCGTAAAAGCAGCCACAACAGCACAACATCTTTTAATAATCTCAGTCTTCGTATATATACAATAAGAGATCACGCGATTTTAATTTGTGCGCTGAATGTTTCCGGAATAACATTACGTACGTCAGATGGTATCGGAGCATTTTTGCAATCATGAGTAAGGTCATGAGCACCGTATCCCTACTGCTAGCAAATGAGAGCCATTCTATGTAAACACCTGCAACCTTACTGACTGCAGGCATACAGAGCCCCCTTGATGACAAGATATAGAAATTGCCTGCCAGAGTGGCACATTACACTGCAAAATTCACTTGCCAAATAGAAAATGTACCTGCATTTGGCACTTGGCGGGTGTTAATTTCGGAGCCTCATCACTTTATTTTAATTGCTTTTTTTGTTTCGTTTGAAGTGCAATTTGAATTTAGTAATATCTTTTAAGTTTTAATTTTTTTTTTCTATAAGTTTGTTTCAAAAAAAAAAAATTAAATATGAAAGCAAAGTCAATAAAGCAAAAATATTCAACAATCCTCGGCAGGGGGGATTACGATATAATTATATATCACAATATTTTTTTAAGGAGATTATTGATAAAATATTTTTTACAACTCGCCCTGCCATAACTTGTACTTGTGAGTCTGACATCTCCATGTGTTCTCAGGTGTGGAGGGGGCTGCCTTCCAGAGCCGTCTCCCACATGACCGTATGACATCACAGGAAGCTGCATGCTTCCCTGACATCATCAGCGGACCACAGCATACGCAGAAAGTATTCCTTTACATCCGGAATCGCACGGTGAGCTCACGGCAGTAATTTGTTCTACTTCTCAGCAGCATTTAAATTACATTTTATGAAGCTGATTGAATTAGCAGGAGCAAAGTAGACAAGTTGAAATATCATGATTATGGCAAAGAAATTTCGTCCATAGTGGCAGAGACATTGTAATGTTAAAAAATGTGGGCTGTAGGAATGAAAGTCCCTTTTTCACAGACATTTCCTGTTGGTTTACTCTAGAATGCATTAGATGTACCAGCCTTAAAAAAAAAAAAAAAAAAAGTGCTTTTCTTTCTTATTCAGCTTCAGCTCTGGCTGGATAACCCCAAAGTCCAGCTGACCTTCGAGGCCAGCGTGCAACAGCTAGAAGCACCATACAACAGTAAGTTTATTCCACTTTAATTGTTTCAGAGTACTGTTTTTTTATTATTTTATTTTTAAGAAAATTGTTTTGTATTTACAGAAGTATTAGTGTTAAAATAACTACATTCTATTTATGAATGTTTTAACTTGGTGTGGTCATGTGTTTTTCCCAAAAGGTGATGCTGTACTGGTGCACCGGATACACAGCTACCTGGAGAGACATGGGTTTATCAACTTTGGCATCTACAAAAGAGTAAAGCCTCTGCCAAGTAATTGCAATGAGCTATTATAACAGAGGAGCTCTTGAGATTTTAATATTCAAACTCTTGGCTCACAGTCAATGCATATAACAGGATGGTAGCAGTACAAGTTCTTTCAACCATGTTTCATTTACCTGGAATACAGTAGAATTACAGCCTGTTTTTCAACATTTTAAACAAACATAAGGCACATGCAAAGACAGACAGGGAATCTGCTTGGAACAAGACCGTCTGTTAATGTACTATATGTTTCTACTATATGTTCTCTCTAATACTGAATAAACACTTTTATGGTCTTGTAGCTAAGAAGACTGGAAAGGTGATAGTAATTGGAGGCGGGGTGTCTGGGTTGGCGGCCGCACGGCAACTGCAGAGTTTTGGTATGGATGTGACCGTTCTGGAGTCAAGAGTGAGTATAAACTGCAAAGATATCTACTGAAGCATTCAACACATTTGAGACAGAAGTTTTAATGTATTTTACAAACCTTAATTTTGTAGGATCGTGTTGGAGGACGAGTGGCAACTTTCCGAAAAGGGAACTATGTAGCTGACCTGGGTGCTATGGTGGTGACAGGACTGGGTAAGAAATATGATACGCTATTCTCCTCAGGAGGTGGCACCGTTTACCATGTTAAAGAGTAATTTGTTGAGTCAGGTATGTGTCTGCAGCATTATGAATCTCCTTTGTGTGTACATGTCTCTCAGGTGGAAACCCTATGGCAGTAATCAGCAAACAGGTCAACATGGAGCTGGCCAAGATCAAACAAAAGTGTCCACTCTATGAGGCCAATGGACAGGCTGTGAGTACACCTGAAATGCATAGAAAACACACAAAAAGAGACAACTCTCTGGATTCATACACCGAAATTTAACATGTACTCAAAATGTTTATCCCATACATACAGGTTTATAGTCAACTATAATAACGGTGTTATAATTTGATCTTCATATGTGTTGATGTGGAAGGCTTTAGTGTGTTCACATGATATATTAGTGCAGGCGATTTTCAGACAACATAAGACGATCTTTCAGACACATCTCTCTGGGTTCATACACAGAACTTTTACGTATACTCAAAAATATATTCCTATACATACAGGTTTATAGTCAACTATAATAACAATGTTATAAGTTGATCTTCATATTTGTAGATGTGGAAGGATTTAGTGTGTTCACATGATATATTAGTGCAGGTGATTTTTAGACAACATAAGTCAATCTTTCAATATAATATAATTTCTTAATCTCATTGTTAAATATTTATATTTTAAAATCCTCCCTTTTCTAATTGGCATCCCAACAGTGTATAATGTCAAGATTTCACACTATTTATAGACATAAACAGAAAGAAAAAATCTAATGCTCTTTTATTTCTCTCACTCTCTTACCCCCCTTTAACCCCGATCATTTTGTCTTTGCCACATTCCTCTCTCTTTTTCACTCAATTTCCCTCAATTTTCATTTCTTTAACTGATGGATTGCCCTGGTTATACAGGGAGAGCGCTGCACAAGTGTAAGTACCTGTTTCTTTTATTATACAACATGTGTAATTAGATTAATTGTTGTTAATTTTTCTTAAGTACAGACTTGGAGGCAGCACCCAATTACAATTAGTGTATTTAATAGAAGTTCATGGCTGCATATACTTTCATAAGACAGGGCACTTTCCAATTAGATAACCACTCATGCTTTTTTTCTTTGCAATGAAAGAGGATGCTTCAAAACACTATGCTATAAAAGTAATTCATAGGTCTTGTGCACTATTTTTCAAGTTTTCTAAAGACATGCAATAGCATTGTGTGAGGAACCAATCCTTTATATACAGTGCATTCAGAAAGTATTCAGAACCCTTGCTATTCTGATGCGATTCTTCTCACCACAATTGTACAGAGCAGTTATCCGAGTTACCATAGACTTTGTCAGTTCTAACCTGTCTGGCCATTCTTTGTTGACCTTTCTCATCAACAAGGCATTTCCATCCACAGAATTGCCACTCACTGGATGTTTTTGGCACCATTCTGAGTAAATTCTAGAGACTGTTGTGTGTGAAAATCCCATGAGATCAGCAGTTACAGAAATTCTCAAACCATCTGGCACTAACAATCATGCCACGGTCCAAATCACTGAGATCACATTTTTCAATATTTTTATAGTTGATGTGAACATTAACTGAAGCGCCTGACCCATATCTACATGATTTTGTGCACTGCATTGCTGCCACATGATTGGCTGATTAGATAATGGCATGGATGGTTGTTGGTGCCAGACATGCTGGTTTTAGTATTTCTCAGGGTTACCGCAGGGCATTAAAAGTCATTAAATGGATTTTGTGAAAATTAAGGCCTTAAATGGCATTAAAAAGCATTAAATGTTATTCCTACAGGCATTAAAAAATTTAGATAGTTTTGAAAAAATATTACCAATTTATTTTGAATATAGCCTTCACAATTAATAACTTTGATTTGCTGTCGCAAAATTTGTACATTGGTGTGATAAACACGCGGATTCAGTTTGGTAATTGCCTTCGGCCGGTGCAAAATTGATGTAACACCGGATGTTTGGACAGCGGCTGGCTGGGACCTGGAGGAGTTAGAACAGAGAACATAAATTTCGTAAAGTTGCCTAAGAAATGGGTAAGTGTGAATTCCAGCAAAAGTGGCTAGAAGACAAAGAATTTAGGACATAGTTGCTTACATGGTTGGTTGTCAACATGGAGCCGTTAAATCTCATATGCAGTCTGATTGCCACAAATCGGCTGTAAAAGGCAGACAGCAATGAACTATCTCAAGTTACTTCGCCGTGACCGACAAAGTAACATCTTCAGCAACTACTACTACCACCACAACTTCTGCTGTAGTGACCACCGCTTCCTGCAGATCCACTACCGAAGGAAAATCGATCGACCTTCGAGCACCGTTTGGTTCGAATGCGACGCTGCAGGCAGAGGTGCAGCACCACTCATATGCATCAAATTAAGGTGTTTCTGAGTTGTTCCAGGGAATGTTTCCTGATTCGCAAATAGCCAAATCTTTCATATGTGGAAAAGGACAAAACCAGCTACATTTTAAAATGTGGTCTTGCCCCACCCATACTTCAAAAGTAAACTGATTTCTGCGATTAACAATGCAGGGCAATTGTGAACTACTGGCTTCTGTAGCTTTAGCCAGGACCATATACAGGATCTACCTTGATGAAGAGAGGAGCAAGAGAGAGGGTGCGATGCGTGGACTTAATTCTCTTATTTACACAAAGTTAAAACTGTGTAATTTCTATAGCACTTGAATTTTGCACACATTAAGTTCCAGCCTTAAGTTCAGAGTGTTTCCTTCATTGTCCAGACTGATAAAATTTGTGGTTATAGTTGAAGGAGGTCACGTGTATTCGATTTACAGTTTACACGAACAGAAGCATAATGGCTTATTGCAGTCATGGACTGATTTTTCAGTATGCCTATAGCATTCAATATCTAGTTGATTGGTACTATGTTAAATTAAATTTGACATATCTGCAAATACATTTTTATATTTTAAGCTTTCTCCTGAGCCATTTCTAATTCAGTTCAGAGTGATACCGTTTATTTAAATTATGTAGATTGTCTCAAATATCCAAGATTATCATCATTGTCAAATTGAATGGTTACAATTGGGACCAGGGCTTTTTAAAAATGTATTGTTTGTATGTGTGTGTATATATGTGTATATACACACACTATATATACACACACACACACACACACACACATAATTTTATATATATTAGGTTCACCTGTACATCTACTTATTCATGCAATTGTCTAATCAGCCAATTGTGTTGCACCAGTTTAAAGTCATGCACATAAATTGTCAGGAGTTTCAGTTAATGTTCACATCAACCATCAGAATGGGGAATTTTTTTTTTTATATCAATGATTTAGATTGTGGCTGATTTGAGTATTTCTGTAACTGCTAATCTCCTGCGATTTTTCACGCACAACTGCCTCTAGAGTCTCAAGAGAATGGGGCAAAAAAGTTCTGTGGGTGAAAACGACTTGAGGTATGAGGAGAATGGCCAAACTGGTCCAAGATCACAGAAAAGTGACTGTAACCCACATAACCACGTTACAACAGTTTTATGGAGAAAAGCATTTCTGAAGAGACAACATGTCGAACATTAAGGCGTGCGGGCTTTAGCAGCAGAAGACCCCTCCGGGTACCACTACTGTCATCTTAGAACAGGAAACTTGGGCTGCAGTGGGAACAGACTCTCCAAAATTGGACAGTAGATGTTTGGAAAAACATCACTTGGTCTGACAAATCTGGATTTCTGCTGAGGTTCACAAATGGTAGGCCCACTGCAGCCTCAGTTTTCGGTTCTTGGCTGACAGGAGGGGAACCAAACCTGGTCTTCTGCTTTTGTAGCCCATTCGCCTCAAGGTTCGACATATTGGGCATTCTGAAATGCTATTTTGCTCACTGCAATTGTACAGAGTGGTTATGAGTTACCGTAGCCTTTCTGTCTGCTTGAACCAGTCTGGCCATTCTCCTCTGACCTCAGTCATTAACAAGCCGTTTTCGGCCACAGAACAGCCACTCACTGGATGCTTTTTGTTTTTCGCCCCATTTTCTTTACACTAAAGACCGTTGTACAGAAATATTCGAACCAGCACAACTTGCACCAACAGTCATGCCAATGTCAGTCACTGAGATCACAATTTCCCCCATTCTAGTAGTTGATGTGAACATTAAATGAAGCTCCTGACCCATATCTGCATGATTTTATACATCACACTGCTGCCACACGATTGGCTGATTAGATAATTGCATGGATATGTAGATTTATAGGTGTGCAATACCTATTAAAGTGGCTGGTGAATGTGTGCAGATAGGTAGGTAGGTAGATAGATAGATAGATAGATATGTAATTTATTTTTTATGAAAATATTTTTTTTGCTTCCTATGATGAACACCAAGAAATATTGAACTCAAAATAAATATTAGGGCTGGGTAAAAATATTGATTTTCTGATTCATCCGGATCTTTGTTTGAACTATCTTCGTTGTTCCCAAGATCGTTCTGTCACTCACATGTGCAACCAAATCTCATGCTGTGTGACTGAAAATGTCTTTGATTAGCCACTGGCTAGTAAACATTCAGATTTAACTCAGCAGTGATTAAGTAGTATAGTGGAGAAACAATTATTACTCGGAGGTCCTTTCACTGAGTGTTAAGAATAAAAGTTTGGCTTAACTCATTCTGTGTCCAAAAGATGAGATCCATGGATCCATGTGTCATTGATTTAATGTCTCTTTTAATACTCTTTCTGTTTTTTAATAGTCAGTTGTTGATGAAAAACAACAAAAAAATAAATATTTAATTCTAATCACACAAGGACGCGCTAAAGAAACCACACATGTCTTCAAGTCAGAAAATGCCGTTTTAAGAATGGGTTCTACATATTAATGTAAATACTTGTAAACAGTAAAAATTATGCATTTAGACAAAAAAAAAACATTATATATATATATATATATATATATATATATAGCCATTTTTAAATGCAAGCAAAATTAAAATTGTAACACAAATGTACCCATATGAATTGATATTGTGAATCAGATTCAAATCTGGATATCTAGATCAATAGCCAGCGCTTTTTTTTTTATTATTATTATTTTTAAGCACAGTGAGTGTAGGTGTGTGGCATGTTATTGTCCACACAGTCTTTATGAATAAACTATGATTACTGATCACCAAATTGTTGTAACTCTTATGAAGGTCCCTAAAGAGAAGGATGAGATGGTAGAGCAGGAGTTTAATCGTCTGTTAGAGGCCACTTCATACCTCAGCCACCAGCTTGACTTCAACTTTCTCAACAACAAACCCGTGTCTCTGGGACAAGCCCTGGAAGTTGTCATTCAGTGAGTTGACTGTGGGCTTCTTTGCTTTGTCTGTGTTTGAAAGACCTATCAGAGTATTGGAGAACTGAGTCTCAGACTATTAGCAATACTAGTCATTTAAAACAAAAGAATATTAGTTGATTTTTGTGCGTGTAGTAGAATTGTGTGTTATACTGCTCTTATGCTTTGTTTAGGCTACAGGAGAAACATGTCAAAGATGAACAGATTGAACACTGGAAGAAGATTGTGAAGACTCAGGAGGAGCTCAGAGATCTTCTCAACAAGGTAATCAAAGAATACACTTCCCTCAGTTGCATTTTTCTCATCACACATATACAGTGCATCCTGAGAGTATTCACAGCGCTTCACTTTTGTTATGTTACAGCCTTATTCCAAAAATTCTACAAACAATATGACAGTGTGAAAGAAGTTTGTTTGAAATCTTTGCAAATTTATAAAATAATAAAATAAAAATCACACTCAAAATTGAGCTCAGGTGCATCCCGTTTCCACTGATCATCCTTGAGAGGTTTCTACAACTGATTGGAGTCCACCTGTCTTAAATTCAGTTGATTTGACATGATTTGGAAAGGCACACACCTGTCTATATTAGGTCCCACAGTTAACAATGCATGTCAGAGCACAAACCAAGCCATGAAGTCCAAGGAATTATCTGTAGGCCTCCATGACAGGATTGTAACGAGGCACAGATGTGGGAAAGGGTACAGAAAAATGTCTGCAGCATTGAAGGTCCCAATGAGCACAGTGGCCTCCATCATCCGTAAATGGAAGAAGATTGGAACCACCAGGACTCTTCCTAGAGCTGGCCGCCTGGCCAAACTGAGCGGTCTGTGGAGAAGGGCCTTAGTCAGTGAGGTGACCAAGAACCCGATGGTCACCCTGACGGAGCTCCAGTGTTTCTCTGTGGAGAGAGGAGAACCTTCCAGAAGAACAACCATCTCTGCAGCACTCCACCAATCAGGCCTGTATGGTAGACTGGCCAGACGGAAGCCACTCCTCAGTACAAGGCACATGACATCCCACCTGGTGTTTGCCAAAAGGCACCTGAAGGACTCTCAGTCCATGAGAAACAAAATTATCTGGTCTGATGAAATAAAGATTGAACTCTTTGGCCTGAATGGCAAGCATCATATCTGGAGGAAACCAGGCACCGCTCATAACCTGGCCAATACCATCCAAACAGTGAAGCATGGTGGTGGCAGCATCATACACAAAAAGACTTGAGGCTTTAATTGGTGCCAAAGGTGCTTCAAAAAAGTATTGAGCAAAGGCTGTGAATACTTATGTGATTTTTTTTTTCAAACAAAGATTTCAAACAAACTTCTTTCATGTTGTCATTATGGGGTATTATTTGTAGAATTTTGAAGGAAATAACAAATTTAATCAATTTTGGAATAAGGCTGTAACATAACAAAATGTTGAAAAAGTGAAGTGCTGTGAATACTTTCCGGATGCACTGTATAAATAGGGCCCCAAAGTCATGGGATTTTCTATTTGAAGTTATGGAAAAGTCATAGAAATTAGTCAAATATGGCTAATTTCATGGTAAGTCATATTGATCATACAAGAGATTGGTCTTTTTGAGTAGTTGTGTAGATAAGAACCAAGTATCCAAGCAAGCTAGTATGATAACATCAGTCTTTTATTGGAGACATGTGTACATAATAAGTGTAATAATTTAAATCTATTAATTCAAACAATTGGTACATGATATATCTGCCCAGCAATCGCTGTAAAATGATTTCTTAAACAACCCTTATCCAATAATCATGAATAAATGGAAAGGTCAGGGAAAACTCATGGAAATTCTTTGGTCAAAATGTCTGGGAACCCTGTTTAGAGATTCATACTATTTTCTGTATGGCTGTTCCTGCTCATCAGATGGTGGCTACAAAGGAGAAAGTGAAGGAGCTGCATCAGCAGTATAAAGAGGCCAGTGAGGTGAAGCCACCTAGAGACATCACAGCTGAGTTCCTGGTGAAGAGCAAACACAGAGACCTGCAAGCACTCTGCAAGGTAATAAACAAAATTCCACACATTGACCAAACAAACACTTTTACCCCATACTGAATAAACAAGCATGCTGAATGCCTACATATTGAAACTCTCATAATAAAACCACCAACTGATAGTCAGAGGATATATATACACTCACTGATCTTTTTATTAGGAATATTATGGTCCTAATAAAGTGCCCGACGTGGTCTTCTGCAGTTGTAGCACATCATGCCTCATTTTTTGACATGTTGTGCATTCTGAGATTGTATTCTGCTCACGACAATTGAACAGACTGGTTATGAGTTACCGTGGCCTTTTTGTCAGCGCGAACCAGTCTGGCCACTCTCCATTGGCCTCTCTCATCAACAAGGTGTTTCCGTCTGCCGAAATGCCGCTCGCTGGATGTTTTTTGTTCTTGCCACCATTCTGAGTAAACTCTAGAGACTGTTGTGTGTGAAAATCCCAGGAGATCAGCAGATACAGAAATGAAAATTTCCCCCCATTCTGATGATTTATGTGAACATTAATTGAAGCTCCTGACCAATATCTGCTTGATTTTATGCTTTGCACTGCTGCCACTTGATTGGTTGACCGTTTAATGGCTTTAAACGGCTTTAAATCAGCACTGCTGTGATTATCTACGGCACTCTGCTGGCAGTGCTGATGTTGGGCCATATCGCACTCTTGCTCGTGTGATATTGCCTAATGATATACTGTAGATAGCTATAGAAATTGTTTACAAAATACATTTTAAAGGGGCACTCAGTATGTTTCCCTCATCAAAAACTCGCCTGAAATGAAGACTCAGTCATATCAGTAGCCTAGTAAAAGCTGTTTTATTGGACATGGAGCTTGTCACCTTATGGGATTGGTACTAAAATGAACATGCTAAACATTGCCATTGTTTTGTTCTCATCTAATTAAATGTGGCGTGTACTCTGACAAAGGTATATTCTGCACAAACTCTCAAACTTTGCCTATGAGCAGAAACTAACTTACTAATTTTAAACGTCTCTTAATGAGGGCATCTCTAGTAGTGGCTGCAGACACTTTAGGATCTGCCAGCTTAAAATATCTTTTTTACAGCACAGCAGTGCTTTCCAACCACTCCAAACACCTCTGCGCTTAGTAATGGAGCATAATGCCATTTCAGCAGTTCCAGTTTTTTGTTTTAGTACATTTTCCAAACCGCAGTCTAACACTGTCGGACTCTTTAGCACCCACAAAGCAGAAAGTTAAATTCCTTACTTAAATGGTCTTTACTGGTGAATTTTCGGATGCTAATTCACATAATCGCTCTCAATTTTCTAGCTCCAATTGTAGAGGCCCTCTAACCATTTATGGTTGAAACATAAATATCAATGCCTGCTCACCCCTAACTGGGTTTGACATTTCATTTATATGCTTATTTTTAGTCCATGACTCTCGTCTGATTAAAGTTTCAAGCATTTTCATCTGCTTTTTTGTAGCATTTTTTTCTTCTGAAATCAACATGTTAATCGAGGTTTCTTGCTAAAGCAGTCGTTATTTAGTGACCGTACATAACCTTTATTATTTTACTGTTTTTGTACATTTTAAGACTTTGATATAGGAATGACCTCTAGTATGATTGGCTAACCTCTTTACATGTGAAATGAGTAATGACGCCCCCACCAAGTTGAAATATTAATTCTACTATTGGAAATATCTCTTGGACTCATAGGAGGATGGTGAACACAAACACTAAATGATCACTATCCTATAAATCATTGTAGAAATAAGTGCAATAAATAACATCATATAAAACCTCACAATAAAAATCACAAACATCATAACCTAATAAAAACCCCATGTTAAACATAATAAAAGTAATAAATCTAATGGAAGGAATATTTCCATTCTGAACGTTAAAGTATGTCTGCGGCGTACATCAACGTGTTTATAAAAAAAGGCACCTCCTTTCACCCTGGTGAAAGTGCATTCAGGAGCTTTGCGTGTGGGTGAATAATATCAGCTATTGTATGTAAATATGCTGTGGACTTGCATGTGATTTATAAACTGATTCCTGCAGACTACATGTTAACTGACACACAGAAATCATGCCAGGCTATTTTAGAGCTGTGTGATGTGGCTGAAGGGGAGGATTTTACTTTAAATAGTCCTGGACTGGTTAGCTATGTGAAAGGCTGACCCGCTCAGAAGGATGAGTCTTACCTCTTGATTGAAACCACTATTGCTATCCTTAGCCATTCAGGGAGTGTGTACACATCTGAAAACCTCACACTCAGGTGGTGACAAGAGTCAAGACTGGACCCTCTGCCTTGCATAGTTTTACTGAATTGCCTGATGATAGTTTTTTGAAGGTAATTTCATAGATTTGTATCCTTATGTAAATGTTTGAAGCCACTTACGGGAGTTATTGTGTTCCAAAATGTTAGGCTGCAATAAGGGATGTTAATGAATAAGTGATGATTGCTTATTAAACTTATCGATCGCTGATTAATTATTTTAATAAAACATTTCAGAAATAATGTCAGCATATAAAGACAAGGCTGTCTGTGTACACATCCTCCACTAGTAAGCATACAGTATATATATATATATATATATATATATATATATATATATATACATACCTCAAATAATACAAAGAAAACAAGTTTTTTAACAACACAATACTAATGTTTTAACATAGGAAGAGTTCAGAAATATATTACCTAACTCTTATACCAATATTTGTTGGAATAACACTGATTTTCAGTCCCAGCTTTCATGCGTCTTGGCATGCTCTCTACCAGTCTTTCACATTGCTGTTGGGTAAAGTTGTTTAAATTGTCATTTTTACAGTCATGTTAAGTTTTTAGGGTTAAGTGCCTCACTGTAACCTTGATTATTATTATTATTGTTTATTTATAAAAAATAAATTAAAAAGAAAGGAGGGACGAGTCCAAATACATTTTTGTGGTGATCAATATTATGCAATGAATGCTGTCGATTGAGCTTAACTTGTATTGAACCCATAACATTCCTTTAAGTGTTTATTTAAATTATATTTAAACTTTAGGCAACATGCACATACTTCGGTGGCTTCATGTTTTCACGTTTCCTTCTACATTAAGGAATTTTTCTCTGATGTTTTCAAGTTTGCATTAGAACAGTTGGTCTGTCAAAAATCTAACTTTGTGTAAATAATGCTTTTGTTGAAGCAAAATATGCATCTTGTATTTTTGAAGTTTCAAGCTGTTCACCAAGTTGTTTATTAATAATAATTAATCCATTCTCATTTATTAATTTTAACGATTGTTGATTCAGAAAATTTCTTAAAAATTGCAACCTTAGTTGCAATTGATAACACAGCGTAAGTATGTTATAGTTTCCGTGTTGCTACTGCAAGAGCTATAGTTTTCTATGGCCTGTTTTCTCTTTCAGGTCATATACTGTCATTACCAAGCAACAGTTTTAAGAGAATCTTGTTTGGCAAATTAGTTGAAGTTGATATGCAGTTTTTTTTTTTTTCTTTCTTTCTTTTTCTCCCCAATTTGGAATGCCCAATTCCCAATGCACTCTAAGTCCTCGTGGTTACGTAGTGACTTGCCTCAATCTGGGTGCTGGAGGATGAATCGCAGTTGCCTTAGTTGCCAATCCGTGCGTCTTATCGCGTGGCTTGTTGTGTGTATGGAGGCTTCACACTATTCTCCGCGGCATCCACGCACAACTCATCACGTGCCCCACCGAGAGCAAGAACCACATTATAGGGACCACAAGGAGGTTACCCCATGTGATTACCCTCCCTAGCAACCAGGCCAATTTGGTTGCTTAGGAGACCTGGCTGGAGTCACTCAGCACACCCTGGATTTGAACTCGTGACTCCAGGTGTGTCATCGTTGCTCGCTGAGCTACCCAGGCTCCCCGAAGTTATGTTTTTAAAGATAGCTATCTGAATAATAACACATCAGTTTTAATGGTACAGACATTTGAAAGAAACTCTATCGCCCCTTTTTATGTACTGGGGTAACGCAAGAGTGCACATGAAGTATTTTCAAAGTCATGCTTGCAATGTGTTGGCCATGTGTTAACTCTTGCATACTAGACATATTAAGGCTTTGAGTTAAGACTAGAGATGCACCAATTGCAATTTTCTTGGCCGATTCCGTTTTTTTTTTTTTTTTCAAGTGTGACCTGCCGATACAGATTTTTCCGATTTTCTTTCTAAGAACTATTGACCGCATATACAAACAAAATCTACCTTTCTTCAATGCAAAATTTATTAAACATTACAATTTCCCCCAAACAAAGTTACAGGATCTTCTCTGACTAATGATATATAAAGTGCTCTGTGACTGGAATGAGGTAGAAATAACAATTAACTGCAAATGAATTGCTTTATATAACAAAACAGATGTCATTTTCCACTATATTTATAAATGGACCTTTTTCTATTTTTTACTCGTCTAACAAAACAATTCCAAATATTACAAGCCTGAACTGAAGTGTCCAACACACTCAACATTGACATTAAGCGTACATTAGATGTCCAAATATCAGAGGTAAAACTGATTGCTGCTTCGGGATCGGCTTGTAACCACACCTGTTGTCACTCACCCCCGTTTTTCCTGGGAGTCTCCCGTATTTTTCTCTTGAAAACATGCATGCAAGTGTTCTGATTTCTGTGGTGTCTGTCTTCCTGTGAAGGAGTATGACGAGCTGGTGGAGATGCAGGTTAAATTAGAGGAAAGACTGCAAGAGCTGGAGGCCAACCCACCCAGGTAATCAAACAGGGTGATAAGTGTGATAACATGTTTATGGTATGTACTTTACCTGTTTAGCCTTCCAAATGACATATAACAACATCCTTGTTCTCTCTCTCTCTCTCTCAGTGATGTGTATCTATCTTCGAGAGATAGACAGATTCTTGATTGGCACTTTGCTAACCTGGAGTTTGCTAATGCCACACCTCTCTCCACTCTCTCACTCAAACACTGGGATCAGGTAGGCTACTTCATATCTACCTTGTTCCTATGAATTTATAGGATCACATTTAGAGTATATGAAGTCAAAATTACAACAACAAAAAAACAATTGTTGATGCTTTACAGTTGAACTGTGGATATCTACAGTATGCAGTAATTTAACAGGGTTTTTTTTTGTCTGTGTTTTGTGCAGGATGATGATTTTGAGTTCACAGGCAGTCACCTGACTGTGCGGAATGGATACTCATGTGTTCCTGTGGCACTGGCCGAGGGTTTGGACATTAAGCTCAATACTGCAGTTCGACAGGTCCGTTACACATCGTCTGGTGAGTCACTCTAACACATCCTGTGTGTGTGTTTGTTTATGTTTGTTTGTTTGTTTATCCAAATTTATGACCATGATTTCTCTCCGTCTCAGGTTGTGAGGTGATAGCGGTAAATACTCGCTCTACCACTCAGACGTTCATTTATAAGTGTGATGCCGTGTTGTGCACTCTTCCTTTGGGAGTGATGAAGCAGCAGCCGCCAGCCGTACAGTTTGTACCCCCCCTGCCTGAATGGAAAACTGCTGCCATCCAGAGAATGGGCTTTGGGAACCTCAACAAGGTGTGAATAATTCCTATTTATTCCTTTTGTGGACTCGGACTGGAGGCTGTTGATGTAATGATGATAAATATAGCCTGTGCTAGCCCTTGCTCAAAACATGTGATAGAAGACCATTTGCTTTGTAGGATGCCAAGCAACAAGAAACAAAATGCAAACTGCATTTGACTAAATACAAATTGAGTGAGCAAATTTTCTAGTTACTTTATCTCGATCTTCAGCCTCAAACACAAAAAAGGCCTAAGCCAACCACAAGGATTGGGATTTTAGGTCAGCTCAAGTCTGATATTGTTGCTGTGAATGTTGTTAAAAGGGTTTGATTCTTACCAACTTCCTCCCACACACACATTGCATTTCCTGGATGCAGCATCCTCTTTTTCCTGCACTCTTTCTCCCCTTACTCCCTCTCTTAGTTCAGCTGCAGCAAAAAATACTGCAGTATTATGCAATTGTCCCACTCCACTTTCTAATTTCTGTCACAAGAGGGCACAGTGGGGTACTGGTTTCATTCAAAATACTGCTATATCAGAAACAGCTGTCTGTAAACATTGCAGGATGTCTGCATGTTAACTGAAATGCTTACTCATTGACTCCGCATTGTATGTTTTGTCCTAAAAATAATGTTTTGATCATTATAGAGAAAAAATGATTTACCTTACTCCACAAAATACCCTGCACACATTGCCTTTTTTTTTTATTTGTGTATGGATACCCAACCTGTCTGTGCATTAGTTTAGTAGCAACAAGATCAGGTTATCATTGTATTTCTCAAAATTCATTTGACTTTTTCTTGGTTTTTGAGCCCTGAGTGTTGTCTTCCTTGCTACCTTTTCTGATAATTGGCATTGAGCATGATTTGTGCACTATTTTAAGTCACTTTGCATAGTAAGCATCTGATAAAAGCATACATGTAATTGAGGATTTTCATTATTGCAGTTTAATGTGATTAGACTAAGTGGAATTAAATGCTTTAATTATATTTGCCCATTGGTGCAGAGCATTAAACTGCTAGAGTTTTAATAAGATGTATTTACTGTTATCCATTGATTATGAGGTCAGACTACTATAAAGATCTTTCACAGAGAGGCCAATTCTGCAGTACAAATCTGTGTCCACCATGTCTCTAGGTGGTGCTGTGTTTTGATAGAGTGTTTTGGGACCCCAGTGTTAACCTATTTGGACATGTAGGAAGTACCACAGCCAGTCGAGGGGAACTGTTTCTCTTCTGGAACCTCTACAAAGGTGATTTTAAAATTCAATTGTATTCAACATAATTTATTTTGAATGGTGCATTATAATTGAATTGCTGTCTATTCTCAGCACAATATTCTTGGATATTGTTACTTCTGTAACTAAGATTCTCTTTAATGTAATTAATTGTAAGATAACAAGTAATTTAGAGTGAAATTGAGAATCTGAATTTGTGTACTCTCAGCTCCCATATTATTGGCTTTGATGGCGGGAGAGGCTGCTGGTATTATGGAGAATATTAGTGATGACGTTATTGTTGGCCGTTGTCTGGCTATTCTCAAAGGAATCTTTGGAAGCAGTGCAGTACCTCAGGTAAGCAAGAAATACAGTAGCTTGCTGGATTCTTTTTCACGTAGTTCAATTCAATACATCAAATACCTTTTGGAACAATGTTATGAGTGGAAATGTCAGCCTTAATATAATGTGAAGCGTTTAGTCCTTCCATACCTCAGTACATACACAAGCTCTCACACACTGAGACATTGTGGCTCATTCCTTGGACATGGAATCTGGCTCTACTCCAATGACAACAAACTGAGTGTGTGTTCTGTGTCTGTCGGCATGGCAGCCGAAGGAGACGGTGGTGACTCGCTGGCGTGCTGACCCCTGGGCTCGTGGGTCTTACTCGTATGTAGCAGCCGGCTCATCTGGCAATGACTATGATCTCATGGCCCAACCCATAACACCTGGTCCTGCGATACCTGGAGCTTCACAGGTGAGACAAAGTATCATTGTTATTGCTCATTAGTACTTTTCTCTAAGATTCTTGTTTCATAAACTGAAACGGATGCACTTTGAGTATCACCTAGCTCTGTTCCAAAACCTTGCGATCTGCCTGACTTGCGTATTGCTAGAAAGTGTTTACTTACAGTGTATAAGTGGCGTACTCTTTACTCCCATGTATGTGCTTGGTCGGTAAGCAGCTTTCTCCACAGCAAGGTAATTTTCCTGCATTATGTAAATAACAAACATGGGACCCAAGAAAGACACCACTATTTTACTCTCCGTTCCTTCGCTTTATTTCCAGTTGTTGCTGTGTTTGTTTCCTGAACTTTTTATCACTGCCTGTAGTGGAATTTCCTCTTACATAAAACACAGGGATTCACCCAATTTAAGCGCATACAGTATCTCACAAAAGTGAGTACATCCCTCACATTTTTGTAAATATTTGATTATACCCTTTCATGTGACAACACTGAAGAAATGACACTTTGCTACAATGTAAAGTAGTGAGTGTACAGCTTGTATAACAGTGTAAATTTGCTGTCCCCTCAAAATAACTCGACACACAGCCATTAATGTCTAAACCGCTGGCAACAAAAGTGAGTACACCCCTAAGTGAAAATGTCCAAATTGGGCCCAAAGTGTCAATATTTTGTTTGGCCACCTTTATTTTCCAGCACTACTTTAACCCTCTGGGGCATGGAGTTCACCAGAGCTTCACAGGTTGCCACTGGAGTCCTCTTCCACTCCTCCATGACGACATCAAGGAGCTGGTGAATGTTAGAGACATTGTGCTCCTCCACCTTCCATTTGAGGATGCCCCACAGATGCTCAATAGGGTTTAGGTCTGGAGACATGCTTGGCCAGTCCATCACCTTCAGCTTCTTTAGCAAGGCAGTGGTCATCTTGGAGGTGTGTTTGGGTTGTTATCATGCTGGAATACTGCCCTGCGGCCCAGTCTCCGAAGTGAGGGGATCATGCTCTGCTTCAGTATGTCACAGTACATGTTGGCATTCATGCTTCCCTCAATGAACTGTAGCTCCCCAGTGCCGGCAGCACTCATGCAGCCCCTGACCTTGACACTCCCACCACCATGCTTAACTGTAGGCAAGACACACTTGTCTTTGTGCTCCTCACCTGGTTTCCGCCACACACACTTGACACCATCTGAACTAAATAAGTTTATCTTGGTTTCATCAGACCACTGGACATGGTTCCAGTAATCCATGTACTTAGTCTACTTGTCTTCAGCAAACTGTTTGCGGGATTTCTTGTGCATCATCTTCCTTCTGGGACGACAGCCATGCAGACCAATTGGATGCAGTGTGTGGCATATGGTCTGAGCACTGACAGCTGACCCCCCCTCCCCTTCAAACTCTGCAGCAATGCTAGCAGCACTCATACATCTATTTCCCAAAGACAACCTCTGGATATGACACTGAGCACGTGCACTCAACTTCTTTGGTCGACCATGGCGAGGCCTGTCCTGAGTGGAACCTGTTCTGTTAAACCGCTGTATGGTCCGTGCCGCAGCTCATTGTCAGTGTCTTGGCAATCTTCTTATAGCCTAGGCCATTTTTATGTAGAGCAACAATTCTTTTTTTCAGATCCTCAGAGTTCTGTGCCATGTTGAACTTCCAGTGACCAGTATGAGGGAGTTTGAGAGCGATGACACCAAATTTAACACACCTGCTCCCCATTCACACCTGAGACCTTGTAACAGTAACGAGTCACATGACACCGGGGATGGAAAATGTCTAATTGGGCCCAATATGGACATTTTCACCTGGGGGTGTACTCACTTTTGTTGCCAGCGGTTTAGACATTAATGGCTGTGTCGAGTTATTTTGAGGGGACAGCAAATTTACACTGTTATACAAGCTGTACACTCACTACTTTACATTGTAGCAAAGTGTCATTTCTTCAGTGTTGTCACATGAAAGGGTATAATCAAATATTTACAAAAATGTGAGGGGTGTACTCACTTTTGTGAGATACTATATATGCAAACCATCGATATTTTACATTGGTGTGTATTAATTAAATTCGTTTATAGTGAACTTGCTTTTCCCACTGTACTCCCAGAACTGTTTAATTCTTACCAATGTGGTTTTGTTGGCCTCCATCCTATGACGTTTGTTATCTGGCCTGTTTATGCACATGCGCACTCCTCAAAAACCTGTAAGATCGACACTTGCATTTACATGACCACATAAGCCGCATTCTCTGGGAGAATCACAGGTGTGTTAAATTGCTTTCTCTTCATCCCTAATGGCATAAGGAAATCGCCGTTCTCATTTACATGACATTTCAGAATTCTGCTTTCCTCATAAACCCTGGAATAAACAGTTTTCTTTAGTGCAATTAAATGTGGTCAGTGACTAGATAAGCTTCTAAGGCAGCTTCATAACTCATGGAACCTCATAAGCAACCGATTTTGGCACTCTGCATGGTAGACTAGACTCGCAATTGATTTCAGTATTGTTTAAAGTTGGCATGTTTCTTAGCAAATGACACTGTACTCTAAATAATAAAAAATCATATTTTTCCAATACATTTCATTCACTACTGAAAATTAAGTTTATCAACATTTCCCTCATCTTGTCCACCATGTTGTCTACAAAGGATTCATGTGATGCTCCCTTTTGGTCTAAATCAGGTTTCATAAACCAAGAATTTTCTCCTGAAAAATCTATAACACCTTAGGCCAGGGGGCAGGAACCTATGGCTCGTGAGCCACAAGTGGCTCTTTGTTAAAAATCAGTTGGCTCGCCGGTCTCTCACCATTCACCAACACATGATCTCAATCCAGTTCGTGAGCTCCTCTCCAAATGTATTTCATGCATGAGTAATTTTACTCATCTACCTGCAAAAGGTGTCTCGGAGTGACACGTGACGAGAAATGCTGACGTGTTTGAAGAAACACACTTTATTATATTTTTAAGAACAGACAAAAGAAAAGCCGTCAATGCTCGTGTCAGATTCACTGTTCAGAGGCATGCAACGGGACCCTGTATCGTGAAACAATCGCATGTAAAGAGTTATCACTCCTTTTTATCTGTTTCATTTAACTGAAAACTGTTTGCAATTGAATGTATGCTGCAAATGATTTCTGATCATCTTGTGAGGTACTGCGAGTTTAGTTCGCTCTTACACATTGTAAGACGCAACATCGCAGGTTCAGTAATATATACAGGTATCTTTGTATTAAATGAACAAAGACGAAAGTGATTAAATCATAAGGTAATACAAGACACTTTGAACCTAAATTTAGTTCTATTTTTTTTCTTTAGGCAGCATAAATATGACCAAAACAGAATACAAACACATTCGATGAGAACACACATTTAGCAGCATTTATTGGGAACACAACATTTTTTTAGGCTTATTTATTATGATGATTATTATAATTATCTTTACATTTATATTTGTCTTTAGTTCTTAAGTTGTATCCTAGCAATTTTCACCTGTTGCTGCATACTGATACTTGCGTGATGGCAAATGGAGCCGTTGGAGACGTAAATGTTTGAATTTGGGGAGATGGCTATATATAAGATTTTTTTATCACTTCGTTATTTGTATTTCTTTTTCGTTTCGTTTAAAGTGCAATTTGAATTTAGAAACGTCTTTTGTTCAAGTTTTTCGTGTTTCAATAAATTAATTTAATTTTTTTTTAAAAATCAATAAAGCAAAAATATTCACCGACCTTGGGGATTGAACATATAATCGGATATTTATATTTTAAATGTGATTATCAGTAAAAGGTTTTTTACATATCGCCCAGCCCAAAAGGAAAGTAAAATTTAAGTAATTTTATGGAGACCCTCAAAAACACGTGTACTCAATTCCATATTGCAACATGTTACCTATTAATATTTGCATATTTGTTTGTTTTTGAGTAGTCTATGGGCAATATAAACATTGTATTTTATTGAAAAACTTAGTGGAAAATTTTTTTTAAATTATTAATTTGTGGTATGGCTCTTTCAAAAAAATATGCATCAACCAAAAATAAAAAAAATTGTCTCCTTGGTGAAAAAAGGTTCCTGACCCCTGCATTAGTTTAATAAACCTAAATTGTCACCACGTGCAACATCATTTTAAAATGTGTATGTTGATGTTGGCATCTTGGAAGTAATGCCAATAGTGTGAAGTGTGAGCGTCGTAAAATGTTTTAATTCTGAACAGTTTCAGAGAGCTGGATTTTTATCAATTTTGAATGTTATGATTGTAACGTAGTTAGCTGCAGTCTCGTCAGCTTGCACGCACCATTGTAAATGTCGCATCCAAATCACCAGTAAGTATAAATCAGCCTTTAGGAGTCAACATAATTGCCTACCTTTTCAAACAGTATAAGTGAGCCTATAATGCTTAAAAATTCTGCCTCTGCTGGCAGTTTGAAAATGGACTCATTACATATGTTGATTAATGTTATGTTTCAAATAAGGTTTTGAAGGTTTGTAAGGTTTGCATACTAATTGTTTGTGATTTTCAGCCTGTTCCACGTCTGTTCTTCGCGGGTGAACACACGATCAGGAACTACCCTGCTACAGTGCATGGCGCTCTGCTGAGTGGGCTGAGGGAGGCAGGGAGGATTGCTG